>JAEQML010073902.1:0-14692 GCA_016904865.1 Pissodes strobi | reverse complement strand
TCCCGGGTATTTTGCTTCTACTGCTACAAAACAACTATACATTTTCGCGATTCTATTTTGGTAGCAACGCCCATTGTTTATGTGCGTATTGTTCAATTAAAACGAAAATCAAAATAGGGAACGCACAAAGCACAAACGTGAACCACTAAACTAAAACTAATTAAGCAACTACAAACACTAGGTCCCAAGAGAGTCAATAAAAAATAAATTATTCGAATTATCAACATAAAACGACGCGCCGTCAAAACGAAAACACGTCATTCGTCAAAGACAAAAGCCAAGTTCGGTCCTGATCGACACCTGCTAAGACGGCAAATGTTTTAGTGCGCATGACGCAACGGGATCTTCTTTGTTTACGTTTTTCGATTTTATCATGCGCAGAAACCCGTTTTTTCGCCCATAGGTTGCAATTTTTGAATAGCGCAACAGACGGCTATTGCTTATCCACTCCTATACAAATCAATGGATTTGTAGGGGCGCACCGCTGACACGCCTAGGGCTAGCTAACCGACCTATAAACCTATCTATGTGCCGTTTATACCACTGCAATTTGCTTCCCCGGGTTATCTACCCTTTAAGCCTGGTTCAATGTGTATTATCGAAAGGCTGATGTGATGCAGGCTTGTTTTGAGTGCTAAATGTATGACGGTTAGAACAGCAGAGGAAAAAGACAATTTGAAAAAACCTCTTTCACGTTTCTTGGGCTTTCATGTAAGGGAGATCAAGATGTCCTATTGTGAGGGATGTGTAGCTGGAGATTGCGTATTGGGCATTACCCATTCAATCAAGGGGCAAAGATTAAGCGAGCTTCGCCAAGATCGCTTTCCAGCGGAGCGCGCAGGACAGCCAGTCAGTATGTCTGTGTCCTGTCTTTTGTGTTGTTCTTATACTTGCTATGTGCGTTTATTATTGTTCAAGCGGCCTTGGGTTCTGGTAAAACAGAGACGTTGCCCTGTGTATGGGCCCATGCTTAGGTTTATTCTGTGGGTCATATCGCACATTGGCTAAGTTTGTCGTTAGCGGCGAGCCGCGAATACCAGAGTCATAGAACTTGCAGGAAACCTTGTCGATATACTCCTCGACACTCGACAGTGTCAAGATTCGACCATGAATGCAAGTCCATGACTCTAGTATATCGGCTCGCCGAGAAGGCCGCTCTTAGGTACCGGTTCTGCATAACCTGCAGTGCCTTTTTGTGCGTACTCGCCACAGAAGACCATACAGGGGCTCCATACATTAAAGTCGGCCTGACAATAGTTCTGTAGAGGTTTACTTTATTTGCCGGTCTCAGAAAAGATCTTGGTGTGATGAGCATATTTAAACTTTTTTGGGCAATAGCGTTCTTTCTGCGGATCTCAGTCATATGTCCGGTAAAGATCAGTCGCTCGTCAAGCACTATGCCCAAGTACTTTACTTTGTCTTTTACGTGTAATGTCATGTATCGTGAGTGGCGTAATGTCCAAGTTAGTTCTCTTTTTGGTTAGTATTGTTAGTTCGGATGTCTTTGGGACGTTCAAGTTTATTTTCCATCTCGCATAATATGGGAGAAGGATTTCGAGGTGATCTAGGAGTTTGATTTTTGCTGTCTGCCCGATTTTGGATTGCGAGTAAATTGCCGTGTCATCGGCGTAGAGCACTAAGGAAGTGTTAGGGGAGGAGAGGATGTCTGCTATATAATTGTTGAATAGTTGTGGGGACAAAACAATGCCCTGCGGCACGCCGGCTTTTAGCAGCCTCACAGACGAACTTGCCCTGTTTATGCGTACAGAGAGGGTACGCCCGTCAACGTATGACTGGACCAATGCTGTCAGATACAGCGGGAAGCCAAGCTTCACATGCATCTTGTACAATAGTGCATCATGCCACACCCTGTCGAACGTGCTCTCTATGTCCAGGAGAAGCAGCGCAGTGCTTTGACCTCGGTAACAACCCTGCACGGTGTCGTGTGCAATCTTCGCTGCAGGCATGGTAGTGCTATGCCTAGCCCTGAAGCCGAATTGCTCCATGGGCAGTGCACCGAGTCCATCGGCTGCGCCGCTTATTCTGGACAAGAGTAGCTTCCCCGCCACCTTCGCCATGGTGGGGAGCAGGGAGATCGGTCTGTAAGAGCCTGCCTCGGATCTTTGCCTGGCTTATGGATCATCATGATCTCGGCATGTTTCCAAGAGGATGGGAAGTAGGCGGATGATGGCGTTTACAATGTGCATGAAATGTATGAGGGATTTCTTCGGAAGATTCCGAAGAGTTAAGTATGGCAAGGTATCATTCCCAGGAGCTTTATTTCGGGGCAGGCGGTTTAATATAGTCCTAATCTCCCCCGGGGTGACAAGCAGTTTGCTCATCGCCGGCGGTGGGATAGGGTATTTTCGCGCTTTTAATTTAGATGCTATATCAGTAATGCTAGTGTACGCAGGGATGGTATCGGGCGACTCCCTATGGAGCCCCTGTCAGTCATAATATCGTTGCCGTTTTGGCGGATAGCCGGCATGGGCGCAGAGGCTCCTCTGACTTTCCTGGCCAGGCTCCAAAGGGAGCCGTCCTGAGCGTTTAAGTAATTCACATACTGCATCCATTTATCAGTCCTGTACCCGCTTATCTGGATTTTGATGTTAATAATCAGCTCATTCATATGTAAATAGTCGATTATGGCATGATACCTTTGCCATCGGCGCCTAATGGCGTTTCTAGTTCTTATTTGCATAAGGATATGATCTGAACGAGTGTATCACGGATACGCTGGATGTTTAGGGTAAATGGTTGGTCTTGAGCCTCTAGTTCCTGGATGCTGACTATTTGGTCGGGAACCACCGATGCTTCGTTCAACCTGAACTCCCCCCAATCGAGATTCCTGTATGAATATTTCATTTCGGTAGGTCTCTGACCGCCTTGGTTCAAGGCAAATCACGATTGGAAGGTGATCAGAATTCAAGTCATTTATCGCCTGAAGCGGCGGGACCTCAGCGATTTCCTTTGTAACAGCAACATCCAGGTAGGAGGGGGTACGGGCCACCGATCTCCATATATGGATAAGCACAAACCGTCTGCATGCGTCGAAAAATCGTACCAATCATGGGGAAAAAAACCGGGTTCTGCGTCGGACAGAACTGAAAATAGGATAATTTTACTCATGCGCACAAACACCGAGAAGCGACAGAACGAAATCAGCTCATAAAGCTTTTACAGTTCGGTAATCAAAAATATCAAATTTCTCTGACCTTGCTTGTTGCTTGCGCTTGAAATAATTCTTTTTTCTGTGTTTGCCGTAATGGGTTTCGGCGTTTCGTTTCGTTCACTTATGTGCGTCTGAGTGGTTTATATTATCGTTTTCGTTGAAAATAACTAATTTACTCCTGGACATCTAGTTTAGTTTATTATTATAATAGTTCGTTATTAGTGTATTTTGTTAGTGTATAAGTTGGTGTAGACGTTAGGAATAGGATTTGAAGACAAAAGGCTTTAAAAGACAATGGCGTCAACTGCCAAGGTCAAAGAAAATACTCAACGGTGTTTGATTTGGTGTTGCCAAAATAAGGGTAGAATACCAGGGATTTCTTATTTTAAGTAAGGATCATTTTCTTTTAAAGATAACTGCAGCATTACATACAAAATATGGGAATAATATCTTAAAAAGGGTTTATTTACTGTCACGATGCATAAATAGCAGTGAGTTTATTCAGTTTTATCATTTTGTATTAAAAGAGTCTTCTTATAGGTAGGATGGATTTTAATTTACTTTGTTGAGGAGCTTTGATGCTCTAAACAGTTTTTTTTTAGATCCTTAAATGGGTAATTGTTCCCCATACTTGTTTCTGCTATTTTAAAAGATTTTTAAAAATTGTTTTACATACTACATATATGGGTTCAATAATATAGAAATGATCCGTGGGGGGAGCTTTAATTTTTTTTCCAGTATTTACCCCCTTCTTTTAAAAATTTAGGACATAAAAGTGTAGTGAGTGACGTAAAGTACAATTTGTATGTCTTTTCTATCTGTAAGGGTAAAGAAAAAATAGAAGAAGGGAGTAAAAATTGGAAAAAAATGTTAAAGCTTCCCCCACGGATTATTTCTATGTTGAACCTATAGAACAGTCTGTAAAATATTTTTAAAAAAATCTATTAAAATAGCAGAAACAGGTATACGGAACAATGAGGAAGTTTCATCAATTTTTCGATAGCCCATGAAAACTAAGTGGACACGTATTTTTTCTTTTTTTCATAAGGCGAAAAATGCGGCAGATACGCCTTGAAATGTGCTTATTACGTCACAATACATATGAATTATTACGTCACACCATGCATAGTATATCTATATACATAAAACTAAAAACTGGCATAGCTCTCGTAATATTCATATTTAGTGGAAATAAAAAAATACTTATCAATTTTTTTTCACTCTTGTAATAAAAAATAATCAGTTTGATTTCTCAGGAATTATCCTAATTACTCTTAAACATTTTAAGGTTTTCATGAGCATTTAGACATGTGTATAGTCTTAAGAATTTTGTATCTTGGTACATACTACCTACATATTTTGTATTATTGGCTTTTTCCAAATAGACTACTACTACTACCTAATGTAAGTTAATGTAAATAAAACGTTTATATCATGATGTTTTGTTTTAATAAACCTTTCTTTGTCCCAAGGTTATTTTAGCTATTCAATGCAACAAAAATTCATATTTTAAAAAACTAAAAAAGGTGTATTTCTTGCCTACAGATTGTGGTATGTAAAGTGTGGCAAACTTATTTGGAACAGCGACGTTTGAGGAGCGAAGCGAGGAAAAATGGCTTGCAGCCAATCGCCTTGATGCACTTTGTCACGAGGACGAGAGGAACTTGACGCACCTGTTGCCGGATGTATCGGGCAAATAGATATAAATGTCGCAAATTTATTTAAATTGATAATGTGTAAAATAGATTATGAATTAAAGTTGAAGTAATAGTTAAGTTTCAGTTGCTAGTTATTTTCAATGAGTTAATGAGTATATTAAATTATGTGTTTATCTAAATAATAGGTATAAATATTAATTCTCAAAAAATATTAAATTTACTCGACAACGTCCCAATTTTTTGTCCGCATTCTTTCCGCTGTTCAAGTTATACTTGCCACACTTTAATGTGTGAATGCAAAATACTTTAACATTACAAATCTCTTTTAAAAGTAGTACCTATTCAAGACTAACTTAAAGAGAAAGTAAAATTTAAGGCAAACGCATATAAAAAGGGTTTATTAGGAGGTGCTTCCATTTTTTAATATTTTTGAATCAAAGGGATGATTTTAAAAAATATATATATTTGAAAATTTACAAGTTTCAGTGCTGCGCCTGTGTTACACCAGATTTTACAGTATAAATCATTCAAATTTTCTTGGTCATAAAATCATTTTGGGCAAACTAGTTAATATTTTTAACAAAAAAAATGCATGCCACACATAAAGAATGTAAAAATTAGGTAGGTACCAAAATATTTGGTAGTATTTTTTTTGCATACCTATTAATGGTTTATTCCTTAAACATAATTATATACTTACTGCCATATTTTTACATTTTTTAATTGGTTTTTGTGTCGCCCAGGGACGAGGAAAGAAATAGTTTTTTTTTTTTGTCTCCAAAACAAAGCAAGATTCGGAAAAAATAGCAAAAGTTGTATATTTTATCGGTTGGTCTATTCTATTTCTTTTAAAAACCAATGGCTTGCAATTTTTGTGTTAAATATATCATCTATCAACTTGCTTTTAAATTTTTGGTAATATATACAACGGCAAAAATATGTTTCCAAATTCTTAAAATCCGAACCTGTCGCTTATTCGCGGCCATGCGGTGATGAAGCACGTGGAATCGATCGATAACCTGCTAATTTCAAACTGCGCAATCTCAGAATTACCTTCTTTTGTTTACATCTGGTGTCGCATGAATCAGTATGATTTGGATCGCTTTGTGCTTATCCATATATGGAGATCGGTGGTACGGGCCCAAGCTGGGTAGAAAGTTGGAACTTCGAAGCGGTGAAAAAGGAGATCTGGGTTATTTTCAATTGCACGGTACATCATTAGGCCGCTGTTGTTCGTAGATCCGGCGCCCCACACAACGTGTCGGGCGTTTAGATCCCCGATCAATATGGACCTCCTGTTGTCCGGGAAGAAAGCCATGAAGTCATCACAGGTAAAGGTAGCGTGCGGAGGGACGTAGGCCCCCGCGATACGCAGGCCGCTCTCGGTCGGAATGCAAACGTGTTTTGCTGCCGAGCGAATATCGTGGACCCTTTTAAAGGGGATCGACCTACGTACCAGGCAAGCCACGCCTCCTCCGCGCGGATTGGGCCTCTCAGATCTCTCGGTCTGATAACCCCAAATCTTCAAAATAAACCATGAGCCTATGCGAGTCTTGCCGGGGGTGGCGCAGGTATGTAGGTCTGTTTCTGTTTGGGTGGTGCTAACAGGTTGACCTTGTAGGTGTAAACTTGGCAGTCAGGGCTAATAGAGCGGTACTCTCCGCCGCAGTTTACACACTTTATTTCATTGAAGTCACACATTGTAATTTCGTGTGGACCCGCACATCGTGAACATCTCACATTTCTTCGCCAGTACGTCGCGGCATGTCCCAACCCTTGGCAGCGCTTGCACTGCATAATGGGTTTTTCTGAAAGCCGATTTTCCCAGGCAACCCTTACGTCCAGTATGAGTCTGCATTCCGGGTTGAGTTTTTTTAATGTATATCCCTTGTCCAAGACAACAAGATAGAGCGGTACTCGAGTGCGCTTCATGAGGAATATATTTTTGGCGTTTTTGTTATATACGTCAGTAAGCTTCTGTTTGATGTCCGATATGTCTATGTCACCGTCCAGTCCACGTAATACGAAGGTTATCGTTTTGTGGTTCCACCCCTCACAATAGGGCATTTACATGCCCCTGGCCAATAGACCAAAGAAACGTGAAAGAGGTTTTTTCGTGTGGTATTTTCCTCTGTTCAAAGCCATCACATATTTCATCACTCAAAACAAGTCATCATTACGTTAGCCTTTTGGCAATGCTCTACTAGATTATTCTTAAAGGGTAAGTAACCCGGGAAAGTATACTGCAGCGATATCGAACGGCACACAACTAGGTTTTAGAAGATAGGTTAGATTAGCTCTAGGGGTGACAGTGATGCGCCCCCGCAAACCACGCTTACAAGCGTGAACGGCGGCACTAGCTTCGTATAAACGCGATCTGTATATCTTAGTATGCCATTATAATTGTAACTGTGGATAATAAATGTATAAGTAAGTAAGTAAGATTTATGGTTTGATTCAGCGTAACTGTGATACTGTACGCTGTCTTGGTCTAGGCTCCTTTTGAGGAAGGCCCAATCTTTTTCCTGCTCACAGTACACGATAACTATGTTTTTCGTGTACTTAAGTGTATACTTAATAATTTGATACTTTTTAAGGTCAGCCCGAAGGGCCTTGTGATTGTTGAACTTGCCTTGAATAACAATCGGCGGCGGGGGCTTGGCTTTCACTTGTTTTTGTGTCTGTGATTTGTCGAGAACATGTGCCTTTCTCTTTGATGTCCTCTTTTCTACCACTTTTCGTCGCAAATTCCCAGCATTTCGCTTATACGATGATGCATCACTGGTTTCACCCTCGTCCATGTCCGACAAGGGCTCATACCGGTTGCTTGTCGGGACCGGGATTTGCCCTCCGACATCTTTTACCGCTCTAATATGACTCTTGAATGGTAGTATCTTTAGGGACACTTTAAAGAGGGTGCTTTCGGGCGGAGGTACCAGGGGCACAGAAGTAGCAGGTTGTTCTATTGCATCCTTCTGTGGTTTCCGGGCGGTTTCGGTCGCGTTTTCAGAAGTCAGGGTCGTTTCGTGCGGCGTGGTCTCCGTAGAGGTCATGGCCTCAGCGTTAGATCTCATGATCAATTGGCAAGTGAGTTTTTTAACGTACTTTGCCTTTTTTCTTCCGGTATCTATTTTGGATAGTACATGCTCTTTATTTTGACAGGCTGCGAGTCCGTGTTCGGCTCTGAGTTGGCCTATGGCCTTGTTTAAGTCAGGGATTAACGCTTTCGATTCTTTGTTAGATGTAGATCGAAGTGGTCCGATCAGGAAGCTACATGTAGGGATGCACAAAATTTCAAAAACATCGATATATCGAATATCGATGTATCGACTACTTAAACATCGATATGTAAAAAATATCGCTTCTTAACCATCGATACATCGAAAGTATCGAACTAATTACATCGATGTATCGTAAAAAATATTATATATATTTAAGCTTTCTACATTCTACATAATATCATAATTATCATCTATCTTATACATATATCTTGTAAATAATAAATATTTAAGCCAACTTGACTTGACAAATTACTCGTACTGCCCGATGTTTGAATTTTCTTGCCAAATTGCATTTTGCTAATGTTTTGTCAAGTTTTGTGAAATATTTCCACAAAGCGCTTGGAGCCATATCAATCACTAAACACCGAAATTACTAAAACACGCCAAATTTTTAAGAATAATAAGAACAAAGAACAGGACAGCATAAAAGGAACAGACTAATTAAACGATAACAAGTAGGTATATAAAAGTAAAATATAAATATTCTGAGGAAGAGGCAGAGGAACCACCCGATAAAAGAATACAGTTGCGACATATTTGATGTTTTATCTCAACTAAGCTGGCATGGTCTTTTTAAGTTGTGAATGGTGATAGCTATTCGCGAAAACCATTTATCAAGAGATGGCAGATAGGATAGATCTGAAAGCTGTTTATTTTACAACGGCGGCGTTCTTAGAATGTTTGTTTTAATTAATAAACTAATAAATTCGTCAATATAGCTACTTTTAATTAAATGCACTGTAAAACATAATTTAACGTGTAAAAAAAATTAATAACACAACAAGTTTGTAAAAAAACTAGAGGAAAACAATGCCAAAACCTTTGTTTTTTTTTGGGATCCAATAGATGGCGATACTGGTAGTGGTTCTTGGGTATTGTGCCTTAAAGCCACTGTATTTTTGCCCTTATATATATATTTATCTATGACTGTATTCTTGAAAATTGACGAGTGCACAAAGTTTTCGAACTCTCGTTCGTGTTACGTCATAGTCATAGATGGATAAAAGACGAAGCGTAAACTGAGTAATTGCGCCATTGCGCGTAACTATCGCGTTGTGATGTATCCATCGATATATCGACGATATATCGTATATCGTTGTCACATATGTCGATGTACGATAATATCGACTTAAAATCCATCGATGTCAAAATATCGATATTTAAGTGTCGATATATCGATATTTTCGATGTATCGGAAAATATCGTGCATCCCTAGCTACATGTTTTACATTTTTCAATATAATTTGCATACGGCGGTAAATTTTGCGAGTTTTCTCGTAAATCGCCTCGTCCATGTTTGGCTGGGAAGAGCATGATGCGATGGAAGTGTTTCCATCGTCAGACTCGACCATATTCAAGGCAAAAATCGGGGTTCCGTCCCCGAAAACTGAGAAAAAGTGGATAAATCCGCTAGTTTTTACTAAACTGCAGTAGCCAGTGAAGCGAACTATTTGTAAATCTAAGTAGAAGTACCCGGAATAAACGAAAGTTTTTGCAGAACGTAAATAAACAAATATTTATTTGGCCATTTTTTATCGCGATAAACGATTTAAATCTCGCTTGGCTCGATTGCACAGGGAACCAATTGACCTGTTCTTCGATCGACGCGCGAACTTTTTATACCTATCCCGGAGTTGCATTCTAAAGCTGCATTTACATTCAATTTGAAGTCAAATTCAAGCTGAAATTTGTCTGCTTACCAAACGCAAGCAGAAAATAAATTTGTAGGCTAGATTATTTTTGTTTATCTTAATATTCTTAATGTTGCTTTGTTTAGGTTAGGTCTAATTTATCTATGGGTTAGATAAATTTCAAATTTGTGTTGGAATAAATTAACATTTGTATTAAACGATTCGCACACATGTAAAATGGACTTTGAAGGCACTGTCACTTATCTAGTAAAGTGACCGTGCTTTGAAGGGCACCACTTTGATGAAAATGATTTTTTTGAAGGCACTGTAATAATTGAAGAAAACGATTTCAACGAGGAATTGTTCTTAAAAATGATTTTTAATTATCTTGCAATTTACAACACACAAAATAAAACATTCCATACGTATAATTACGTAACCTAAAAATTCGTTCAATGTAAATGACATATTTGCGAATTGCACTTTGACTTGGACTTCAAATTGAATGTAAATGCAGCTTGTATACCACGAGCGACTAAAACACAAGTTACATTCCATGTTTTATTTACTTTTTTCGTCATTTTGGATTAGCCCTGGGTTAGTTTTGGTTAGTCCTTATTGATTGAGCCCCCGTAGCGAGCGGAGGGTCATGCAAGGCAATATACCCCGGCTGACGGATCGCAACTTGTTCAGTTCCGATCCGGGTATTATGGCTTTGCATGACCCTCAGCTCGCTTAGGGGGGCTTAGCTAACAAGAACTAACTAAGTGCTAACCAAAATGAACTCAAGGTTAACCCAAAATTAAGAAAAAAAGGTAAATTAAACATGGAACGTAACTTGTATTTTAGCCGCTCGTTCTATACCTGGCAGACCTAGAAAAAAGGAAGTAGCATCTTCCGACAGTGGTTTGTATTGACAAGTCTAGGGCCCCTACTACATTTTCGATGGAATCTGTGTATGCGTAATGGCGATGAATAATAGATATTATTATGGCTTTGCATGGTCCTTCGCTCGCTACGGTGACACAATCAACAAGAACTAAACAAAACTAACCCAGGAAAAATTATAAAAATGGTAAACTAATAAAAAACAAACATAACCTTAAAAAAGGGTACACAAAACATCCGTTGCGACAGACGGGAATCGAACCAGCAGCGTACATATTACAAGCAGGAGCTCTACCTACTACACCAACGAGGCGTTAAACGAATTTCGCTAGAACGTAGACATGGATAATTCCGATACATTCGTCCATACTACGCATGCACGGTTTCGCATAAAAAAATTAGTAGGAGCCTTAGACGCTTGTTTTGTTTAAAATTTTCTGTTTACGACGCGATCCGACGTTGGACGAATTGGCAGAATTACCCATGTCTTCAAAGTACACTGAATTGCTACCAACGGTCTGGTTGGTTAGTGTGTATGTAATACGAAGGTTGCTGGTTCGATCCCCGTCAGTGCCGAGCTATGTTCTTTTTAAAGTTATGTTTGTAAAATGATTTTTTCCTTGATTTTGGGTTAGATTGGGTTAGTTTTGTTTGGTTGCGCACCGGAGCGTGCGAAACGAGCGGACGGCTATGCGAAATTTTAATTATTGCCAATAATCGGCAAAGGTTGCTGAAGGTCACCAGACAAGTTCAAAACAGACTGCTGTTTGACGACGCTAGTGAACAACAAGGTCTGTTCTTTTAATTTACAGAGCAGCGGCAATCGGCAGTAGTTATTTGTTTATTTTGTTTAGCTAGGAAGAACAGTGTTGCTGTTTTGTACATTTATTCTAAATTTAGTACTTTTTTTAATGCGGAATTAAAAATTCGTCATAATTTAGTAAATGTTCATGCAAAATGCAAATAAAACATAATAAAATATTTACATCGATTACTTATAGTGGACGTTTCCGAGACCCCGGTCACAGGGCTTCAGGGTTGCGCGCGCATTACATTGTTGACACATCATATCCTTATATTTCACGAATTGCTTCCAAGTGGTCTCGTATCTTAGTGGTTGGATGTTGTGTTTGTGATACGGCGACCAGTATTCAATTCCCGTTTTCTTTTCAAAGATGTTTGTTTATTTTTTTAAAGTTGGGATAATTTTGTTTGGTTGCGCCCCGTAGCGAGCGGAGGGCAATGCGTGAAGTGAAAATGAAATGTTAAACAACTCTGAAGCCCTGTGACCCGGTCCGGGCAACGTCTTGTATTACTTATAAACTATGCGGTGACGATATGCATATCGGCACTGACCGCCTTTGCTTTTTGAACATTCGGCTTATTTCGAAAAATCAATCATCACCTCATACTGTTGGTAATTCCCCAGACGACTGCTTCTCAGTTCTGGGAATTAATAATGCATCTCGGATGCTTTTATGTAATATCAAATTTTTGACCAAAAGTATATGATACTTTATCGTGAATACTAACCTGGACACTTCCTGGGTTTTATTGAATTGTAACATCAACCTGTCTAATTATATTTTTTGAGGTAGCGTAAGGTATGAGTATAGTGTTTGTCAATTTGTACATTATTTGTTTATCTTTTGCGACTTTAGTAAAAAATGGATGCCTGGAGCTAGCCGTAGCGCGCAACTAATGAGCACATTGAAACGTTGGCTATTATTTTACTTTACGCTCTTACGCACTTACCCTCCGCTCGCTACGGGAGCGCAACCAATAAAAACTAACCCAAGGCATGCACAAAATGAAGAGAGTATCTCTGTCCACCAGGGTGTAACCAATCTGCAAGGGTCGTTCCAGCTCTTGCTAAGCCCGGACAGGGGTCTTCACTGGCTGAATTGCTCACGCAAAAGCTAACGGAGTGTTGAACTACTACTACTATAACCCTTAATTTTTTTGTGTAAACTTATGGGAATCGAACTCCGAGCCGTTAGATTTCAGTTAATAGTGCACTTGTGAATGAGAGGCGCGTGATTAGCTAGCTACGTGAGGTGACGCATGTCCTCGTGATGCAACCAGTTGTTCCTAAGTCAGCAGATGGTCTAGGGGTCTGCATGGTTGACCGTCACCACGGTGACCTGGGTTCAAATCCCGTCGGTTTTGTTTTTTTTTTTAAGTAAACAGTTTTTTTCTTCATTTTTGAGTATTTCTTGGGTTAGCACTTGGTTAGATTCCTTTTCTTGAGCCTTGGAGTGAGCGAAGCGAGCGGAGGGCCATATATTTGCCAATATCGCCTCCGGGCCTCCGTATCACAGGCCCAGCATCTAACCACGGAATCATCAGAGCGCTTGCAGACAGTTGACTGCACCGCAAAGACATGGGTAACCCATGATACAAAGAATATATCATGTGGGTAACCTGAACGCTCATTAGGTGCCGTGCTACGGCTGGCTTTAAATAAATTGGATCCGTCTAATCGTTCTCGTATTTAAAAAAAAAAAAAAACGGTGCGTGCTTAAGTCCGCACGACGGAAGTGAAAACTTCAACAATTATGCGCAAGTATTTTTTGTGTTCTATATTTTGGAACTGTTTGCCGTACCTTCGATGCTTAAAGTAAAATTTTGCCTCGAAATCTCCCATAAAATCGGCAGAGACCGTTGGTTAACGCTTGAAATATATCAAAATTGTCCAATCCAACCCATATTCCCGACTTTAAATCGTTTTCAATGAGATTTCAGGCAATAAATCTGCTGTACTTATCATAAAAACTATACGCAACGATATGCTAAAGTACAATTTTACGTACAAAATTTGCCGTAATAATCACCAGAGACTGCATTGGATCACCAAAAAATGGCCTCATTCTCGGATTCTGACCATTTTTTCAGCTTCATACCGTTTTCAATGAGATTTTAGGAAATTAAATGTATACATATTTTAACCTTAACATCATGTCACAATATTGGAAGCTGTATTCTCTTAAATTTCCTATAATGCATCAAAAGCGAAGGTAGCTCCTAAAATTACCAAAATATTGAACACTGGAAATTTAATGCGATTTTCTGCATGTTTCAATTTAACCTCGATTTTCCTGCTCGCGCCTAGAAAATTGTTGCAGAGTTTTTTTGTAGCAAGGATGACGAGGTTTACAAATCTGAGATTGATTTCTTGAATATAGATAGCTATCTGGCACGTTCGCTTAAAATAGATTTTTCAAACTGAAAGGCAAAAAATATCGAATATGTGCTTGAAATGATTTTTCTAGAAACAAATGTGAGAAAATATTTCCTGCCAAACTTTCAAAAATAAAATGCCAAAAATAATAGAGTTGCATTGGGATGCACTAGACACAACCATGAGTAAAGGAAGTGCCGTGGCACAGTTGATATTTACAGCCCCAACCGCAGCCAATCACAAAATTCATAGGTGTGACGTGTGATCGATCTGTGGGCTATCCGCTATTTCATTTCCTGTCCTCTGAACGCCGAGTTGCCATCGTCCATTTTGTTTCTCGTTGGGTGACCGGTGCAATTGCGTATCGGTTAGTGCAACTTATTTTCGTAATTTTTGCTATAAAAAAACCTTTTACTTGCGATACTTTGTATCCGTTTTTGTGCTAATAGATACTTCTACTAGGTAAGTATGAAAAAAATTGAAATTTCATAGTTTAAAGTAGCTTTATAGAGTGTAAAGCGTAAGTAATAGAGAATGCTTCCTGTCGGCGCCTGTCGCCCATGATGATGCCGTCGGCTTCCATAACCGAATTATTTTTCTTCCTATATTTAGTTACAAATCATGAATAGAAGAATGGGTGGCGGCCCTAGGGGTAACAATCGCCAATCTTTTTCTCAGCAGCCGTTCCAAAGTGGTGGTGGTGGCCTTAACCCCTGGCAGGGTGGACAAAATGCGAATCAAGGCGGAATACTTTCTCAATTAACATCAAATCCGCAACTAGCTCTGGCTCTAACTAGTTTGCTTCAACCTCAGCAACAGCAACCACCGTCCTTGTTATCACTAAATACATCCCCGGCATTCGGGGGTAACCGTGATTACGG
>JAEQML010073901.1:0-14693 GCA_016904865.1 Pissodes strobi | reverse complement strand
GTGTTAAGGATCATGTCAAATTTAGTGTCATTCTTTAGTGCTTTTTAGTGCTTCAAAAAGTTTTGCTAGTGCTTTTATAGTTTACGAGATATTCAAGATTTTATATTCAAAGTCAGCCCAAAAGTGTTTAGGCTTGCCTCAAATTTAGTGTCATTCTTTAGTGCTTCGTTAGTGCTTTTATAGTTTACGAGATATTCAAGATTTTATATCCAAGTTCAGCCCCCAAAGTGTTTAGGATCGGGTCAAATTTAGTGTTATTCTTTAGTGCTTTTTAGTGTTTCAAGAAGTTTCGTTAGCGCTTTTTGGGTTACAAGATATTCAAGATTGTCAAATTTAGTGTCATTCTTTAGTGCTTCGTTAGTGCTTTTTAGTGCTTGAAAATTGTGACCCAGAAATCCCATTAAAACCCATAGCTCGAACTCCCGAAGGCGCTTCTGGTTTTGTCAGTGTCAAATTAGGGTGGCGCTTTAAGAAACCTTGCATCCAATCCTCTCCAGCCATTGCAGATGTTGCAGTAAAATTATGATGGCACTGGTTTCATATAGTTAATTGATAAGCCAAACGTCTGCTTCCATGGTCAAGCCAAACAGTCTTGTTTCCATCGATTTTAAATAGTAACTCTCGTTCTTTCGAAAAAACGCAGTGAAATTTACCCGAGGACTTATTAATAACAAAATTTTGCTGATTATTCCTTTTTTTCTTAACACACCTCTCTAACGTTGATGTTGTTGGGGAACACCATGTTGCTCTGCGACTCTCTTATACCCCATTTGCCTCGTAACAACAGCATTAACTGTTTCGTTCATGGATTCGGTACACCATTCCTGACGCTTTGTCTTACGCACATAATCTCTAATCATCTGAAAAAAGTATTAAATTAGATATGACATATAACGGGGCAGAACGGGGTACCCTCGGGGGTACCCCATTGTGCCCCAAGTGCATGTTTATTTTTAAAGTCGAATTTAGAAAAAAATATATATGTTGCTAAATAGAGGTTCTTTACTTCAAGAAATTGTAATAGGTGAAAATTAGCTCTGCAAATGCTCAAATTCAAGCCGCCAACGAGATTACTCACTTGCTCAATGTTTTTCTCACAACTGATGTATTGAACATGTAAACCTCGAGGTAAACTTATGACAAGACTATGCGTACACATCAATGTATTGAAATCAATGATGAAACTATGAAATTATGATTTATGAAAGCTTAAAGCTTCACTGCTTCACGTGTAGTGTGTAGTATACCCCCATTGAGCGTTTGGTTACTATTTTAGAATGTTTAATATTTCACTTCACGCATGGCCCTCCGCTCCCTTCGCTTTCTTAAGAAAATAAACATACAAAACCTAAAAAAAAAATAGAAAAAAGTCTTGCCACTGATAGGAATCCAACCCGGGCCGACGTATCACAATTACAGTATCTAACCACTGCGCCACCAGAGCCACTGAAAGCAATTAATTGAACCATAAATACTACACGTTTGCTTCATGATAAAAATTTGGGTTACACGTTTACTTCATGATAAAAATTTGGGTTAGTTTAGATGAGTGTTGTTTGGTTGCGCCCCGGAGCGAGCGAAGCGAGCGGAGGGCCATATGTGAAGAGAAATAATATACAATCTAAAATAGTAAACACGTGAGGAGTAAAGCTTTAGGCTTTCATAAATCAGCATTTCATAGTTTCATCAATTATTTCAAAGAATGGGTGTGTACGCATATTCTTGCAACTGATGTTTATAGGTGACCTTTGGAGTAACCTGGGATATTTCCGTTCATACGTTCGGTTATTAAGGGGAGTACCCCGTTCTGCCTCGCCTTCTCCTACTATAACGATAAACGCCTTCGTTTAGATACTAAATTTTGAATTATTCCGTAAGATGCAACATTTTGGGAAGGATCTTACCTTTCCTGCGAAACCGCATATTATAAATTACAAAAGGGTATATTTGTATTCAGTTTTAGATATTGGAATTAATTTTTAGACGATTGGGAGATACCTTTCGAAAAGATCACCGACCTTCAGTTTATAAGTTCCGGGGGTCAAGGAGCGGTGTTTTCCGGTTACCTGAACAACACACTTGTGGCAATCAAAAAGGTGGCAGAACTGAAGGACACCGATATCATCAATTTGAGGAAGCTGAATCATCCTAACATTGTGAAATTCCAAGGAGTAAGTCGAGTTCTTATTAGTGTATGAAATATTATAGTCACGCACATAGTGCTTATATGCTAAGAATATTTTTGCTTTTTGAACAGGTCTGCACCCAAGAGCCATGTTTCTGTATAGTGATGGAGTTCTGTCCATATGGGTCGGTGTTTAATTTGCTCAAGAACCAGAAGAATGTGGTCACAATCAACAGAGTAGTGTCATGGGCGAAACAAATAGCTAGCGGGATGCATTATTTACATGTGCACAAAATTATCCATAGGGATTTGAAAAGCCCTAAGTAAGTATATTAGAACATATTATAAACTATTTATTTTCGATGACGAGAGGAATACTCTTAGCGGGGAAATTATAATGCGGGTATTATTTATCTGTAGTAGAGGCAAACAATTGCGAACAATGGTGGAATAAAATTCAATATTTACGTGTTTAAGCAAATAAAGAAAAATGTTGCGTAAGTAATGGAGATTCGCGTTACAAAAATATTTTTGGTTTATGCCGGTACCAAAAAATCACATCAATCAAAATTGATTTTTTCAATTATAATATCCCTAGTGCTTAGATTATTTCCGAAAATTTTTTCGAAGTGACGAATAGTTACGATAATTTTCTAAAATATTTGTGACCAAGAAAAAATGTTCTAGAATAATATAGGCACAAGTGCATTTTCTTATGTTGAATTTGCCATCGCAAGAGCTGCTCGGAATGCTAAGCGAAGAAAATTGCAAAATGATCCCTCAAAAGTTGAAAACGAAAAGCTAGCGCCGCGGCAATAACGGGCGATGAATATAATAAAATTATTGAAATTTGGGATGAAAATACTCCGAATGGCTTACAGTGTAAGTTTCTTCATTATGTGCCGCATTAGCAAGCAATGAAACGGGGGGGTAAGGATTTTTCACATGCAGAGAAGAAACAGACAATTTGGCTAAGTTAACGGATCGTATAGAATACAATACAATCTTTTCTAAATCCACACAGGGTGGTTCCAAACAACTCGCAGATAACAAACGGTTGGTAAGGAATTCTGATAGTTCTCAGGCCGTTTATTCAAAAGGCTGATGGAAAAAGAGCAAATTATATTAAAACCAACAGGTGGTTTTTAACTCCTAATCCAACGTGGAACTAGCCAAATTTTAGGGGTGGTATAAGGACTGCCCATTTGGAAAGAATACCGTAACTTGTGACTTAAAGCAGCAGCTTTTGACATTGGGATTGATATAAAAATATCAAAGTGACTAACCATTACGCAAGAGCTATAGTCAAAAGAAGTCTTATCGTGCGAGTCCAAATGTCACATTTTTCATTAAATGTCATTCCTTGGACAGATTTTACACGCAAAATCTGCCACGAATGAAGTTTTTACTGAAAATTGTGACCTTTGGACCCGCACGATTATATCGCTTTTGACTATATTGCTGTCTCAAACTTGACAAAAGGGAGAATTGGGGCACCTGTTAAAATTACTGGTCACGCAAACAGCCGATCAATCCAGATCTATTTACAGTTAGACGTAGAACTTCATCAAAAGATTATTAATAACTTACGAAACACTATGCATGCCTACTACAAGCAAGTAAGCAAGTAGAGTAGAATGGGGCAAAAGGACGCACGTAACATATAATATAAGTACATAAGCCAGAAATATTAATGAAATCAAACATTTATTTTTTTGCCTAACAGTACAACCTCTTAGGTACAAAAAGTGATACATTTCACTTGAAAAAACAAAAAGAGTAACACTTAAAAAAATAAATAGTGGGCCGACTCAAAATGGGATATTTGCCCCACTAGTGGGGTAAAAGTCTCATACGTGTGGGGCAAAAGTCCCTCACAGGTAAACATTATAATAGTAACAAAGACAAAAAGTAAAACAAAAAAACAACGAAAACAAAAATTCAAATATCATGGAAGAAGTAAAAAAACATGGGAAAATAGATTATTCACAACAGCCGCAAATAAATTTTCCAATATTTTCATAAGCGCTGCACTCATCGTGCCATCACTTTGAACATTTTTCGCATTGAACCCAATCTTCTATTGGCGGATCGCTATATTTCTCCGAGCAACCAGGGCATGCAAGTTCATCCGAAAACAAGATGTATGTGGCAAAAGTCCGCGCGGATTTTTGCCCCGTGAAGAAATGGGATTTTTGCCCCACAAGCTAAAAATATTTTCAAATTTACTGCCATTTTTTACCAAATGAGATTCGTGCAAATTCACTGTGTGTTACATACACTCCCATGCCGGAGATCATTCCACTAATTGGTTTTTAAAATACAATAATAATCAACGATACAATAGCTTATAAACTAATTCGGTAAAATTACATGCAAAGCGTATAAAAGTATAAATTACTTCATGGCTGCAAGAACACCTTGCTAGGCACCCAAGAAAACACTGGCCGATGCGGTTTGGTATTTTTCAGAACATATTGTGGCGGTGTTGTCTGATTTTGCTTTTTCTCTTGGAAATTTTGATTTGAGACTATTGCCCCGCGCGTACTTTTGCCCCATTCTACTCTAATAGCGATTTGATATAATTACACTATAGTAGGCTGGAACGTCATCCATTTAAAACTAAGCTTCTTGTCTCCAATTAGGAAGATCTTACGCTCTTTCGGTTCTTCTAATGGGCGCAAACCTTCACTCCAGATTAGAAGGAACTGGGAATCGAAAGAAAAAAAAATAATTTGAAAATTTAGAAATCGGATATTGAGTGAATTTACGTATGTCAATGAGTTTATAAGACGCCACGGGCTTGTGGACAGCATTTGCGAGAAATACCCCAAAGTTGAAATATGGAACTCGTTTTAGCTTAAGCTTCGCGACAAAATAAATGAATACCAAAAAAAAAGCGTTATTTATTTCGTTCAAGAAAACCGATCAATAAGACAACAAAGATAAGCTATACAATTAGATCAGGTATATATAAGCCGACAATTTATCGGTATTAATAATAGAAAAATAATTACCCACGAATTAATCAAAAATCGAAGTCGGCATAAAGCAAGTACCCAACTTAACCGAAAAACAAAAGCCGGTGAGAAACAAATACTCAAAAATAAATAAAAACAACTAAAGTAAATGATAAACAAATACTCGAATATTAAACAAAAGTAAAACAGGAACGTTTCAATTATTGAGCGCAACTAATAAAGAAACAGATACTTACTGTAGCGGGTCTCTCGTTTGGAGCTGGAATCAAGATTTAATTAAATAAAAAAGGTAAATAAACAAAGGATCGGTTTTATTACCTAGGAAGCCTAGGAATGAAGTATGACAGCTGGTCAAGAAAAAAAAAGATTAAAGTTGAGAACATTTCAGTAAATAAATTCTTATGGTTACACTGTATTTTAAACGAGAAAAGGTAGGCTTTACTCGGTTTCTTGAAGAGATAAATTATACACTTTATCTTAACAAACGTCGAAATATTCAATCGTAATTTACGGCGAACGCTTTATGCAATAATAACAAAAGAAAATAGCGTCAATATTGTAGGAAAATTCACGTAACTCGAATATTCACTTAATCAAAGACTAATTCTCGAATCATGATCCGCTACAATGCCGTATTACTAGCTAACTATGGTTATTCGGTTCAGTTAAGCTACGGTGATAACTGCGGCAAAAACAATATATGAAAAAAAAAAACTAGTTAGACCTGGCGTTATTATAACCACCAATCAATTACAGACCTTAACGTATGGCAATTTACGCGTAAGTAATCCACTCCCCGGTGAAGTTGCCGGTTGGACAAAGATAACAAACAATTTCTTCGAGTAAGGAAAATAACAAAGGCCGCATTAAAAAAAACAATTAAAAATAACGCAAAGTCTACTAGGCCGTATCAACACTAGTAGTCATCTGATATACGGTTATCTAACGTAAGCCAGAAATCGTGAAAATTGAGAATAATAATAAAAACTAATTCGACCTACAACGTTATAGCGTCAGTCAATTAAAAGTTCAAAAAAAAATCGATCCAAAATCTGATTTATTCTAGATCAACGGATCTATCTGAATTTTAGAATTTAATTAAATAAAATCAAGCAGCTTAGGCTAGACAAGATTGCCCGAAAATTTAAAATTCATTTTAAAGAAAATATGAATAACTAATTGTTACCTTAATTAAGGAGAAAAAGTTAAAAAGTTAATCCTTGTTCGAAAACAAAGGAAAAAAAACAATAATTAGAGATCGTAAGTTAATTATGTGCAGTTGCCGCAAAATATAAGGATAGGGAAAAAATTGAAATTGCTCACTTGGCCGATGAGTAACTCCTCTGGCAGCTTCCAGAAATAACTGCTCACGGTAGAAAGAAGACTTCCTTGACAGGCGAAGGACTGCAAGACACTATACCGGTATTACCGCTAGACAGGCGTAGCCAAGGAACACTCTGTCGCTAACGATGCTCGTCGATAGCAATGAACAACCGGATGGTAGCAATGGATCCGACAGACGGTGAAATAGA
Source organism: Pissodes strobi (assembly GCA_016904865.1). NCBI lineage: Eukaryota > Metazoa > Arthropoda > Insecta > Coleoptera > Curculionidae > Pissodes > Pissodes strobi. Next base: position 8,055 of record JAEQML010073901.1, on the reverse strand, counting down.
CCAGCGGTAGCAATAGACCCAACGCCAACGGGAGGAGTAGACCCGACGGTAGGAGTAGACCCAACGGTAGTAGGTACCATAAGAAACAACACATATTCAAGGTTCCACACGTAACCCTTAATGGACGAGCATTATATCTTGGTAATCATAATCAAGGAAAAAGAGAAATCAGAATAAAAAATAGCAATAATTTACCTGTGTAGGGGTAGCCAGTTGCTTATCGCTAGATGGCTTTACAGTTGGGCAAGTGGGTCTCTGTAAGAGATTAAAAAGGGAATTAGCAATCCGCCCACATGCGTCACAATATTGAAATGATGGCGTTCACAGAAAGACAAAAACAAATGCATAAAAACCTCAACTCACCTTGCAAAAGCAGCACTCAAATCCCACAAAGGGCAGTTTCAGACACCAATACTTAAGAAAAGATAAGGCACAACTAAAGACTGAAACTGTTAGAAATGACCCGGTCGGAAAAAATCCCATTAATAGGTAAAATCAAAAATTGATTCCAACCGGTGTCTAAAATGACTGCTTGACTCACAAGATCGACGTAAAGAGTGACAAGCGATCGGAGACCGAAAAGCAGCAAGCCGCACGAGAATTCCCACCTCGGAAAAAAAATTCGCTCCACGAATGAATACATGGCACGACAAATCACATGTTCCTCTCAATAATTTATCCCAGGGAATTAGACGATGAAGACGTGGGATTTCGATGTATAGGCATCCACCAAAAAAAAACTACTCAGAGTAGCCAAAAGGGCGTTTTCATTAAGCCACTCTAATTAATAGAATTTCCCAATTATTTAGAGGCAATTAAACAAATGCGCGCGATGCTCAACCCATCAACCAATCCAAAACAGTATGCTACGAAAGCCGGAAACAAGGCCTTTATCACCGACCTCATTTTCACGCGCTAAATTCAATTGGGTCGAAATCGAATTGTTTAGCAACGCGAATTTTATTTTAATTTCTCGATCGAGAGAACGTCGCGTCGAAGCCAAAATATCTACGAGTGTTTTTCGCTATTAACCATGAATGCGCGCGGAACCACGTAAAGGGCGACAAGTTCTAGGGTTATTTACGCATCGATATACGCTAGACAAAAAGGCCTGTGACAAAGAATTTCCTCCAAATAATATCTATACTAGGTCGTTTTTCAGAAAATGTAAAAAAGTTGGAAGACAAGACGAGGAGGTAAAATGTGAGCGTCATACAGGCGATTGTCTTGGACTCCCAACTATACCTGTGGCCTAGTTTCGTGAGAGTTCTCTTATGATCTTTTATGATTTTTTTATGGCAGTGGCACACACACTAAAGGGAGACCCTATGGCGCTCGACGAGTGATGTGTGTGCGAAGATATTGATTGACATCGTTCTTGAATAGCTGTAGGTTGTAATTAGAGGGAAACAAAATGTCCTGGGAGTAGGTTCCACAGTGATGTAGTGCGCCAGAGAAAGGAGTCCTTATACAGCGATGTTATAGGTGTTTACAGTTGTACGACGAATGGGTGCGCTTTTGCCGTCTGCCATGACCGTCTAGCAGGTGTTGCTGGAGGCGAGGCGGCCCAAATCCTGGCAACATGTCTGCGATATTCCAGACTATCCAGATCCTGGGTCAACTCCGGATCGTCGACGAGACGCACAGTTCTCTTCTGAATGGAAGTTATAAAAATGTATTACTCTTTATTACATCCGGAAGTTTCATTTTCTTTACAATCAGTTTTTCATTGAATAAAAGTAGTAGGGCATTCAGTCATGATTTTATTGTTTGTATGCTATATTTTTATTGTATTCTTAGTTGCACCTGTCAATTGCTATTGCATTGTTATTGATATTGTGATTTAAAATTTTAAATTCCATGTTTTGTGTATCTTTGGGCGTTGCAGGATTATTTATTACTATTTTAACATGGGTACCAGCATAAACTAACTAAGTTGGGTTCGTGTATGGTACCAGTTTTAGACTGGCTTTGTCATTCAGAATTATTGTATTCTTGGATATTAATGCTATTATAATTATTATTGTTATTTGATTTGATATGGGTACAACATATCAAAAAAATGTAATGCACTTTTTTGCTGGTACTTTTAATTTCAATATATCTCAAAAATGTTGATTTAAAATGTTTTTAACAAAATAGTTTCCCATACTAAAACAGTTTCTCTGAATTCAAAACATGCAAGAGCAGGAATAATTTGTCATTAATTAAAAATAGTGTTCAATAATACCTGATGTATATTAGCATCAAGCTTTAACAAAGGCTTATTGTCTTAATAAAACTATTATCAGTAAGTAGAGATAATAATAATCTCGCCTGATTTTAAAATACATATGTATTTTTAGACATTATGCTATCTTTACATAGAAGACACACTAAAAATTATAAAATCAATTGACGGGTCTCAGCTTGTAAGTTTTAATCTGTATAATAAAGTGTTTTGTAATAACATAAATTAAATAATCGCGTCAACGTTGAGGATGCTCTATAACTGTATGATAATATTTTAGTCCATTTCGTCATGAACGATAAACCACTGAATATGGTTCCAAAAATGGAAGGCCCCAGTCAGAATAAGTGGTTATCCTCCCAACGGCAGGTGAAGATAAAAATAATATAGTATAATAAATTGTTTTTTTTAGAATTAGGTCGCTAAATATCGAATATTCATGTTCGGTCTTTGATAGGCAATTAACGTCGTTAATCATATTCCATATAAGGTTAAAACTATATTTAGAAATATTTAATTGCCCATACGATATGTTTGTTATTAGGTACGAACCAGTTTTTGCCAGAGAACTAAAGAAAACTGGTTTTTCCTAATGAGATTACGCAAACAGCGCAAAGGCGGCTTTAAAGTAGTCGAAAAGATGTCTTATTTTTAGTGCCTACAAGATATATCACAACTGTCTAAAGTGGGACAAAATCTATGGAAAAAAAATAAACGTGGCCAAAGCGGAGTTCAATGGTATACAGATGAAATATGATAAATAGTAAATTGGATCATAACACACAAAACAAACCAATGACACTTAAGATCGACGACCAAAAGGTAACCAACGAAAAGCTAATTGTTGATGAATTCTCAACAATTTTACAGGACTCCTCTGGTGCTGATGGAACAACCAATGTTCTTAAAATAATCTATGATGAAGATAAAAACTTACTTCAGAAAATAAATTCATAAACACAGGAATGTTCCCTCATCTCTGAAGTAGTGAAATGAACCGTAAGACACAATACAAACTGATCTCTTAAGATTGCCTACCAAAAACTAAACAATTAGAACCAATTTTTTGACGAATTTAGACGTTTTTTCTCACCAATTTCACAGCCATTGCAATTCTAAATTCTATAGAGTTTGTAACATTTGAAAAAAGTCTACAGATTTGGCCCTGGACGATCTAAATAGACTCCTGATGAAGGCAACAGACGATAAAGGAGTGGCGCTAGCCACCTTTCTAGACATAGAGGGTGCTTTCCACAACGTTCCAACCAAATCGCTGGTTAAGGCACTCAAACACAAATAAATGCCCCCAACCATCTGCAACTGGATCCAAATAAACCTAAAATATTAGGATAATAACTGCCACCATAGGTGCGGATATGGTTACGGTGCGGGTGAGGAGGGGTTGCCCCCAAGGAGGGGTCCTATCACCACTACTGTAGGCCATTATGGTAGATAGTCTACTAGGCAAGATGGAAAACGAACGATACTTCTGCGTATGCTACGCAGACGACTTAGTCATAGTAGTCCGGGGAAGGAACATGGGCTATGTTTCAACAAGAACACAGAAGGCCTTGAACATAGTAACCAAATGGTGTGAAGAGGAGGATCTGTCAATTAATCCGCTGAAAACTACAATAGTCTCATTTACAAAGAAAAGAGCATTAAAGGATCTGAAAAATCCAATGCTCAGCGGTATAATAATTCCCTTTTCCAAGGAAGTCAAATACCTAGGTGTCACTTTTGACTTGGGGACCGCATCTTAGCAAGGTCACTCAGAAAGCAAGAATTACACTGGGCAGATGCAGGCGACTTTGCGGTAGAAACTGGGGCTGAGCCCCGAATTGAATATCTGGTTGTACAAAATGGTGGTAAGGCCCATGCTAACTTATGGCTCTATAGCCTGGGGCATAAAGGCCGCGCAAACAGGTGCGTCTCGGGGGCGATGAGAACAACCCCAATTGCAGCACTGGAAGTCCTGCAAAATCTACCTCTATTGCATATCCTCATAGAGGGGAACGTAAGAATGGTACAATACCGGCTCAAGCAAGGCAACAAGCCCATCATTAAATGGGAAAGGCCCCCAAGCTGGAAACTAGAGGACAGGGGAGATCAAGTATCTCTTCGAAATGCCATCAGACGGAAAAACTCCCTCCTATCAGTCAAGCCACAGTGTTTCAAGCAGAGGTCGCGGCAATTCAACACTGCGCCCTGGAGATAGAGAAATTGAACATTGGAAAAAGGAGGGCAGTCATGTACTCTGACAGTCAGAAAAAGCAGTTAGTGCACACAAGGTCAGATCTAGACTAGTTAAAGACTGCATAAAAGCCCTTGAAAAGGCCATCAAGGCAACAAAGAAGCCGACAAACCTGCAAAGCGGGGCGCAAGTAAGGTTACGTTGGGACCTGATCCCTATTGCGGGATAGCAGGAAGAGTTTTCAAAACAGCAATTAAAAGCTTGATAGATAAACAATCTCTAAACTGATGGGTTAGTGTAGGGGCAACTACAGGCCAAACCGTTCACAAAACACGACTTCCTAAGCTGACGGGGCACTGTAAAATGAACAACCACATGGAAAAGATCGGCCTGGCAGATAATAGCCGCTGTAGGTTCTGTCAGGAGGAGGAAACTCTAAAACACGTGTGTTGCGAGTGTGGGGCTCTCTGCAGGCTCAGGTATGCAAGGCTGGGAGAGACCAAAACCGGACCTGCAAGGTACATGGAGGAGACGGTACTCCATTTGTGGAGTCTGATTAGGAAGACCGAACTGGATGAGGTCCTCGCCTTGGCAGGGGCGGGTACCAGCGCCAACTCCCTTCAATTCTAATCTAATCTAAATTCTATATGTTTGCAACCAACACAGTGAAGTTGCTGTGGCAATAATGAGTTTTAAAACCACAATAAATCCTAATCTGTGAACTCACTGATAATCTTAGACTATATAGCAGTAATAAAGACCATCCATAAACACAGTAAGGTTCCCCTCATGTTTGAAGTAGTGAATTGAACATAAAAAATAAACCAATAACACTTAAGATCACCAACCTTTTTTGTGTGTTCTGAGAAAATACTCTTTTATGCACACTACCCCCAGTGTGAGACTCGCCAGTAACATACATACTGAAAACCTGCATCCTGATCTACACTGCAGGCTGGAGGGGAGAACTTACTGTTACTCCATTCCTGCTCAGGGCTGGTTTGCACTGGTCGCGTCTGTGTGTTCACACGATTAGACGCCTAGATCTTCTACGTGTGGTCCATCTGAGTCTTCTTCCGGGGATGTAGTCTGAGTCGTAGTCTACGGCTTGCCTCAGTTATTTGTCGGCATAGTTTCCTGTCCTTATGAACACGCGCCTGGCCTTATTGACGATAAAGTATTTAAGTGATTGCCACTGTAAGTCTGCATACAGGTCGTCATTTCTGATGAACCAAGGTACGCCAGCTGCCATCCTAACCAGCTTTTTTCCGTTCTTGAAAGCAATTTTATGCTGGTTTTCGCTGCGTGTGCCCAAGCTGTGAAACCATGCATCAGTTGAGGTCAGACTATTATCGTCTTTATCATGGTGAGCTTTGTTTTCAGTGACATTGGGCTCTTCCTTTCCATTGTGGGATTTAGCATAGCCATTGCTATCTTGGTCTTACCTCTTGCCGCTTGGATGTGCCATTTCCATGTCAAGTCGGGGCACGCTCCAGGCTCCAGGTGCACTCCAAGGTACTTGGATCCACTACATAACCGAGGTATTTGCGCTGAGGGAGACAAAAATTACATTTATCCAGTGAAACCACCAGACCGGCTTCTAGCAGTCTATCGAATACAAGTCCGAGGAGACGTAAATGTTCTTCAAAGGTGTGACTAAGTAAAATTAGGCTGTAGGTCTGCGCCTAAGACATTATCCACAATTCTTTGCCATGCCGCTGGTGCGTTGGTCAATCCAAAAGGCATGCGACGGAATTGAAAAAGACCTCTTCCAGGCACAGTGAAGGCAGTAAAGTGAGTGAGTCCTTGTAAAGTGGTACCTACTTGCCAAAATGCCTGACAAATATTTACAGTTGGCTAAACCAGCAAGTATAGCTGAAATATAAGGCAGATGATAGCTATCTTTCTTCGTTTTGTTATTGAGCATACGGAAATCTAGGCACACCCTGTATGAACCGTCTTTTTTCCTTGCCAAACATATTCGACTAGACCAAGGGCTTCTCGATGGTTCAACTACACCTAGGTCTAACATTTCATCTAAGGCTTCATCAATGGTATTTTGTTTAAACGGACAAAGAGGATAGTATCGTTGTTTAATCGCTTTAGTACCGGGTTCCAGGTCTATTATATGTTCAGCTGCATTACAAAGACCTAAACCGCTTCCCATCAATGATAACTTTTTGGGACTAAGTCATTTCATTCTTACTCTTGTTCGGCAGTAAGAGACTTCTTATCTTGAATGTTATTAATGCAAGGTAGCTCATCATCCTTAGCAAAATGCCAAACATCCTGTTTAAGATCAGGGACAATGCACATGGACAACCAGAAATCCACTCCCAAGATTAGCTTATGTGCTAAATCCGGAATGACCAAAACATCTATAATTCTAGTTTTATGTTTTAAAGTAATTGGGGTTTGAATATATCACATACTAGAGCAAGATTCGCCATTAGCGACAGTACAAAGGGTATTTTGTGTTATGAGTTTTAGCCCTAACTTTTGCAAGATCTCATATCCAGTCTGACCAACTATAGTTCTAGAAGTTCCACTGTCAAGTAAGTCTAATATGGTACAACCTAAGATGGATAGTTCAATAAATGGACGTTGATCACCTTGAGCGTGTGACAGTATGGACAAATTTATTGTTTGAAATAAGGGCCGAAGAAGTTTCAGCAGGGGCCCTCATTCGGCCTATTTTCGATTCCCCTGATGAGCATTTCCCGAAACAGAACAAGTAGGACAAGACGCTAAGGTATGTCGACGTTGTTTATCCGTATGTACGATCCAGCAGCCATTCTTCTCTTTTGGATGAGTGTGGGCTACGCTTTGCGCTCATAAACCTTGATCTGCCAGTTTATCATCCAGTCTGTAAGCTTATCTGTTGCCTTCTGAAGCACAGTGCTTATCCTCCTCGTATTTGTGTAGGCAAACTGTATCATTGTATCGTTAGCTACAATGAAATTTGTGCGTCCGCGAATGATGGTATATCGTAGGTGAATAGTGAGTTCAGGGATGGTCCAAGGGCAGAGCCCAGTAGTACTCCTGCCTCAGGTATCCTATGCCTGGATATTTTGCCTTTAACTATCACGTATATTCTTCTATCTGTTGAGAAGCTTTTTATGATCTTAATGATCCGGTCAGAGTAGCCCCCTCTTGATGCTCTTTCGCTTGTTATGTTTCCTACTACTTTTAGAAGCTCCGATGAGTGTCCCTTCCTGAATCCGTACTGAAAGCAGGGGATCATGTGGAGTTTGTTGGATTCGTCGTTTAGTCTTCTAAGGATCACTCGCTCAGCCACCTTGCTCACAGCTGAGAGGAGACTGATCGATCTGTAATTTTCTGGATAGGGCTTCTACCTGCCAGGAAAGTGGCCAAGTCTTTTGGGAAGCTTCTTCTTCTCAGCACCTGGTGCTTTTTGACCTTCAGCCTATTTACGATGTTTGCAACCTCACCTGGTGAGATTGGTACATCACATCTAGGCTGAATGTGTCTCTGCTCAAGGTGTCTGACTCTTTCTTGGACATCTGCGTGTAGTTCTTCATCCTTGTTAGGATGTTCGTTTAACCTGCCTTGGTTTTGCACAGTTTCAGCGAATAATTCCGCCTTATCCACATCCGCGCATACCAAGCCT
>JAEQML010073900.1:0-14694 GCA_016904865.1 Pissodes strobi | reverse complement strand
AGTACCGGGATCGATGCCCAGCACCCAGAAGAAACTTTTATTATTTTATTTATTTTTTTAATATTAATCTCGCTTTGTTGAAGTTATCACTTCTGTTTTGTTGTCTTAAGCACACAATGCTTTTTTATTCCTCAACTTTTAATGTTCTTTTATCCATTGTTTTAGTCCTTTTGTGCTTTGATGCATTTCCTTATGTTTCTAATGTTTCACATATTATATATCTTGAAATGTTTAATGATTTTTATTACCTTACTGTTTTCGACAATGGGCAAAAAAAATACAATTTTAAAATCGGGCATGGCAGTATATGTATATCTTCTACGAAAATGCGATGTTGTGCTCACTACTCGTGATAGGTTTATGGGGGCTTCAATGCAAATACATAAAAGCGAAACATGGATAAAACGGCTTTAATTCTCTGGGCTCAAATTGGTTACCGAAATCAATTGAGAATTGTCCAAATAGAGCTTCTTCCGTTTCTCCGGGATATTACATTTCGAAACTACACATCTGAAGTTGAAAGTTTCCTTTCTCCAGCTTTGGGTGGTCACTGAGCCAGGCATTAGTCTGGCAACGTTTCAATGAAATTTAAGCAATGCCACAAAGTTTAGTGGGATGTTTATAACAAAGGTCCGAGAAAACGGTCCTCAAGTTATTTTGTCGTGTATTAATGACCAATAATTATCTATACTTTGTGATTTTATTCTCATGAAAATTTAATTTTTCTGTATATCTAATAAGGTCCCTTAATTATTATCAATGATCAAGTAATTAAGTTGCCTTTTCTAACTGATTTTGTACTCAAAGTGTAAACACCCAATCTAAAAGCTTTGATCAGATTTCTGTCATCGCCAGAAAATAGCTTTCATTTTCTTCACAGCCATAATAGAATTGAAGACTTCCGAAATTTTATTTAGAATTTAAATCATATTAATAGACTTTCGTGCATATTCTAGAGTCAAGCCAGAAAAAAATGTCGTATATTATCATAAAATGGTAAGAAATTAATTTACACTTATTAAATATTGTCATAATAGATAATTTCTTTATTGAAACTGCATTATTTTTACTATGAGTTGTGTAACAGTTCGATTTTGCCAAGAGCAAACATTTTTAAAAGTTTATTTATATGCCGTCTCTAGAAAAATGATGCTGTAATTTGCACGCATCGGTTTATTAATTATAAATTTATTAATTCGATTTGCTTGTAAATGCCAGTTTCCTAACACAAATTAACCATATTTTAAGTATAGGTTAGCTATATATTTGTATTCTTAATCCGTTGTGACTATTTATTTTAGTTGATAAGCTAGAGCGATGTACCTTATTATTAAAATAACTTGGCTTGATTTGCATTATATTATCGTAAACAGCCAGCGAATCGATTTATATTTTTAAAAAAATCTGTTAGCCTGCCAATACGTTGCATTTGACTTATTGAACCATAATTTAATTTCAGTTTTAATATTCTATTACCTTTTGAGAACCCTAGGTTGATGTTCCGGAGATCGTTTTTGGACCTCTGCTTTAAATATATTTCTCGTTCAGTACAGCTGACCAGTTTTTTCGTAAGGTTTATGTCAAATAATAGGGATGGGCTATTTATCGCGAGTTTTTCATTCTCGATTTAGATTTTTGAAGGTTTATCATTCCTGTTAAAGCATTTCCTAGCATTTCTGGAAGAATGTAATTTTGGCTCACTATTCGTAGCTTCCGCCGTCCTTTATCATCATAATAAACGAGAATTAAGGCGTTTATTTTCTTAGAATTATTCCTTGTACCGAATCACTCGTCATGTTTTCAGCCCATCACTACTTGTGGCGCAGCATTTAATTTCGAAGGTAAATGGACGGAACGTTGGAGAATTCCTTTTTTCTAGTTTGCTCGTTCGGCGAACGTTTGCCTTTGCCAGTATAGCGAGAAACTGCACGTTTTGAGTATTGTGATATAATACAACCCTTTTGCTAGGGGATTTACTGTGTGGTTTCTGTTTGTGTCTTAACACGACCGATTCTTCGGGCTCTACATGCTGTACTAGCGGCTTCCACGTTCGTCCCATAAGACCGAGACCGTCGAATCTCTTCTAATACACCCTCAAGTCGAGTCTGAGAAGTTCAAGTGCAGAACTGCCATTTGTTCTGAAAGGCACAACTTTTTTTCCCTGGAAGGCTGACGAAGGGCCTTAACTGGTGGTTTCCGCACTAGAGGCCATCGACAGAGTTTGACGACGGGATTTGGTTATAACTTTTGTGTCTCATTGTTTCTTATGTTTACTCTTCGTTTGCTTTTATTGATATAAATCAAACATTGAATTGAGGTAGCTGATTGCTTTTAATTAATTTAATTTACATTTATTCACTGGTTTATCGGACCAGCTAATCTAATTGCTTTGAGTCAAGCGATGGCTGGATAACTTCATTCTTTTCATTAATTAGTCGGCAGATATAACCGCTCTGAATTTTATCTTTTTGTCACATGAATCAAGCTAACCATAGTTTTAATCTGATCTGGTGCTTTTATTAACTTCTCAAGTTTTTTTTGATCTAATCATTGTGTCCGCTCATTGCGGCATATTATCACCATCAGTGCAGCTATTAGCGCACGCATACCTAGTTGTAAGAAGCTTAGTCTGCGTCAAGTGATCACTTTGATAAGTGGTGTTTAGTGCATTTAGTGATAAGGCATATAGAACCGTGGTTTTCCAACTGAATTGGTCTCTGTACATACAATCTTCATATTGTACTCTGTTTATTTTATTAATTATATTAAGTCATTTAACATTCTTTTGTCTACTCAACCACATTTTAATACAACCATTTTCTCCAGATAGATTGTTGCTGTGTTTGCAAAAAAAAAGGATTTAGTAGCAAATATAGTGTCCATTACATTTTTAGATTGTGTTTTCTTGATAGGTTAAGTTGGTTGATTATAGTGCCATAATTATTCTCATTTTCTTGAAAGTTTGAAATTAAGAACCGGTTAATTTTATGAGCGAATCTAGCCACTCGGTACAACACCTGCCGAGCTTTTTCCGTTTAGCTGGCTAGAACGGGTGGCGCTCAAACGACCCGACGACAGGGGCCGGGCTTTGTAACGCGACTCTCCGGGGCTAGGTTCATTTTTTTTTAAATTAATTGGGAAAAAAATCATTGGGTTCAATCATAAAAAGAACGTGTTGCAGTTTTCAAATATACCCCCAAATCCATGTTGCACTTTAAGTACTGCAGATTATGATATATCAACGAAGAGTTTCATAAGAATTTAGTTATTGCTTTTATTAAGCTGTACTGAATACTAACAATACAAATTGTTTCTTAAAATTAAGGTATAATAATTCATGTCTATAGCGCTCTACACCTTACCGTTTTCAGTCTTTTCTATGCTCCCAGTTACCTAGATGTAAATTTCGGAATTTTTTAGTCTACCTAGGTATGTTGCTTTAGGTCTTTCCAATGGTATCCATCTTAGTGTCACATTGGGAGGTCGTTCGTCATTCATTCATTATACACGTCCATAGTATCTGGTAGGCGATGGAATCAAATAGTGTTATAGGCTTCCGGAAGGTTCACGCCATAGAAATAGGACTCCTAGAAGGCTGATAGAGTGAGAAGTCCCTCACGGAGAAAGGGAGAAAACAATAGGGGTTGGGTGATAATACGCTTGCGCGGGCATGTAAATAAGGACCTATATTTACTTGCTTACATGCAGTTTATATAACAACACCGTTGCCAAACTAGGAGAAATTTACCGTTTTATGTGTATTTTAATTAGATGACTACTGAAAAACGTAGGAAGTAAACCCCAAAACGGAATTCTTTAAAATCTGTTTCGTATTATAAATTGACTCTAATATTTTCGAAGTATATGTTGCTAAGATTTTTGATTATGTTAATAATTTTTGTGTTGCGTTAAAACCTAGTACTTTACATATCTTATACTTGGCAACGTTGCGAGATTGCAAGGACGTGGACCCGATCGGACGCCATCATGAATTCTTGTTTTCTTTACTTTTCGACTTTCGTTGTTCGGTTTTGTAAAGAGTTCTTGTGTTTTTTATTATTGCCGTGTGTTTTATAGTACTATAATTCGTTTTCGGTGTTATTTGTGAAAAATGCCTTCAACTTAATACTCAACATGCCCTTATACAGACAGGCACGCGCAAAAGCTACAAAACTCAGCGTTTCTGTCTTACACATTGATATTTTGTCTCTCTTCCTTCGTGAGTAGATCTGCTTATATACTCTTATGTATTAGCCTTCTAGGAGTCCTATTTCCATGGTTCACGCAAAGCAAATAAATATCGTTCAGGGCGAAAGTATACCAGTTCGTCTACTTCGTGCGGTGTATAGTCTTGCTCCACCATAATTTGAAGAATTCTTCCATACAAATATCTATCTCTTCTCCTTTTTAATGGCTGGATGCTTTTTTCAACATTATGGGTTAGGCTCATCATTGATATACCGCGCAAATAACTTCTTTAGATATTTAGTTTCCGGAACCTATTTTTTAGCAGTTCTATTGGTTCTGGGCGTGGAGCTTTTTTTGTTTTTTATGGATTTGATTACTTTCTATATCATATTTTTTTCAATGTCTAATGTTCTCCTTATAAAGGGTTTTCTCTTATATTTTGCATCATACCTGGATGGGTAAATATAGGTGCTACAAAAATGTTAAATACAAAAGGTACAGGGGTTTTCACCTGATATTTTATAAAAATATTACGAAAAACAAATGGGCATCATAAACGTCATATTATGGCACATGTTTTATTTGTTGAAATAGAAAACTATATATATTATTACATTTTTGAATTCTATGGCTGTTCTATACCTACCTCTAATTGTTTTTGAAATATTAACAGCTAAAATTTTAAAAATCGGCTGTAGAATCTAAACGGCTTAACATAGACCAAAAGGGATTGCATTTTTCTATCTTAGTTTTCGTAATCTTTGACCGGTCATCAACTTCCTGTTTAACCAGAAGTACCCGAAAACCAAAAAATTTATGCATACTTGCGGCAAAACCGGAAGTTAATACCAGGCGATAGATTATGAAAGCCTAACCCAAGGAAACTTCGCTCTAAGTTTAGCCCCTTAGATTTAGCCTGTCAAATTTGCAAAAATTAAAATTTTTAACGGTCAATATTTCAAAAACAGTTAGAGGTGGGTATAGGATATTATACATTAAATATGTATAGAGTCTAAAAAATTAAATAACATGTAAGGTGTTCTACTTGAAATAACAAAACATAATATGTCAGATTTTGACATTTTATGTCAAAATCTGACGTTTACGATGTTCAGTTGTTTGTTGCGATGTGTTTATAAGATAATACGTGAAAATCCCTGCACTTTTTCTATGTAACATTATTGTAGCAGTTGTAATTAGATCAGAGTATAACAAACCAACGAGTAGCGACAGCTTGGATCCCAATTTTTGCTGCGCATGCGCGAAATATGATGTTCCTTCGTCAAACTGACTTTTGTTGTAGCGCGGCAATTACGAATTCTGATAAGTGCGTTTTAGTTTTGAATTGTGTCATAATTTCCGAATTTTAAAACTGAATAAGTGTATAATCATGCCAGGTATTTCTTGTGCATATCGTGCCTGTTCAACTAGGTCTGGAGATGAAAATCTATCTTCAAATTTCCTAAAGATTATGACCGGTAAATATGTACCTACTAACCCACAATATAATGGTTGTGTTTTTTTTAAATTGAAACTTAGATTAATTGTTGAATAATTGCTTTTGAAGAATAGATAAATATTGATATACGAGTATTAGTGGTGAAAAAGTGGAATTTATAACTGAGAAATTGAATTCCAAAAGACGCTAAGTACATGTAATGTGTATATCTTCACATTCTACATTGAGCAAAAATTTTCAAAAGTAGAATAATAATGCACTCGTATATGTGCTTCAAAAGGCAATTTTCAGCAAACTAATTATATTGTAAAGGAATGAAATTATTCCCGCCTGTATTAGCTTGTAGAAGTTATTTGTTGTAAGGCCTGGTTTTTATGTTTAGTAGAAACAGCAATGATGACCTAAAAAGAAGAGAACCCAGCAACAGATTAGGACAACAAGGAACGATTTCGATTTCGCGGAAAAGGGAAAATTGAAGGGCGATTCTGTTTGTGTAACGTACTGAGTTTCTCGGTTAAATAAGTAGCATAACGTTAATTCTGTTTCTAAGACACCATAAGTAAATCAGCATTATTTAGTACTTTTATGTGATAACACAACCTCTTAAGAGACGTATTTTCCTCGTAAGCTTTTTGTTAACTTTTAATCTTTATTTTAACATAATATTTGTTGTACACAAGTATAGCATCCATATATAAAATGTGTTTCAATAAGAACTGACTATTTTGTTATTTGGATACAAGGAAAAGCTAATGGAATATTTTGAACTTTATGCCTTTATTGTAAAACTAAAAACATGGGAATTAGGTTAGAAATATAATATATTGCAAATGACCGCCTCGACAAGTTCATGCCATTCAATTCACGCCGAAGGAAATTTGTGATCATGTCACGATAACGGTTGCCATCATTGTTACCGCAACTGCTTCCACATTTTCAAAACAGTGCGGCTCGATGATACCTCCTGCCAAAAAATCCCAGCAAACAGTAACTTTTTGAGGCTGGGTTGGTTGCTTATAAACCACAAGAGGATTCTCAGTTGCCAAAATTCGACAGATTTGCTTGTTCACAAAACCATTCAGGTGGAAATAGCCTCGTCACTTATGAAAAATGGGGTTAACTGTTTCAGGTGTAGCTTCAGCTTGGTGTGTGTACGGCCGGCGCTATCCATGGTCTCAAGGCTTTAATTCCTGAGTCAATTGTATTCTTTATGCGTGTAATTATAATTCTTTAATCAATATTTGCTGAACAGTGCTTGATGTAATGCGCAATTGCTGGCAACGTTGCCGAATTGAGGTTTTCGGGATTGTCGACCACACTTTGGTTCACTGTGATGATATTTTCTGCAGAGCAACCACTATGCTTATCCATAATCGAACCAGTGTCTTAAATTTTTGAGGTGAAACTTCTCAACGAGCGCCGGGAGTAAAATTTGAAGGTCGCGAACACGGCGGGCGACAGTGGATGAGCGACACGGCCTGGCGGAAGAAAAATATGAGCATATTGTTATTGGGATATCTGTATATGGGATTTGCTCTATTACCTTGTCAAGACATAAGCGAAACTTTTATGAAGAATAGTTTTTTTTTCATTTAGGCCTTCCCTTTTTGTTAATTGAGTGTTATATTTAAAAAAAAACTGCTTTTCCGTTAAGATATGTACAAGACTAGGGCGTATAAATATTGGGTTATCTTTGTTAGTTTACAAGATAAAAATATGTGGTTTGCTCTATTACATTGTCAAGACATAAGCGAAACTTTTATGAGGAATAGTGTTTTTTAATTTATGCCTTCCCTTTTTGATAATCAGCGGGCGAACGCAGAACGACAGACGATGAGCGACACGACCTGGCGGAAGAAAAAAATGAGAATATTGTTATTGGGATACTTATGCAATATGATGTCATCTTCACTGTCACATTCAAAACAGTCACTTGATATTGAAACACCCTATATATTTGTTTTTAATAAAATACACTTATATCTTACTCCTATTTCAGATAAAAAATATATTGGGTGTTGGAAATAACAGTGTATTCCAGTATGCCTTCACAGATAAAAGTATTGCATTCTTTCAAGGATTTTGTAGATGATGTATCAGATAAGAATAGGTAACTTGATATTCATAGACGAGTTTATATCGATAAACTGATAACAAAATTATATCACACTTGATATTTGGAGGTTTTGCTCTAGGTACTCTAGATTTGCCAAATTTGTAGATGTCTAATTCAAATCCACTTACATTTAGATTGCGAATTGTAAAAGACAGCACCTGCATAACTTAGCTGGCATACTGCACTAATCAGGAGATGATTAAAACTAAATTTAAAACTCTACCTAACTCGCTTTTATACTAAATGTTTGCTTAATCAAGCGGAACCAAAGGGCCAATCCTGGAATCCCACTAGTCACGCTCGATCAACCAATACAATGGACTATACGGAATAGGCCCTATATCTCTATTTAAACTATTCTTACATTTAATAATTTCCATACTTTCATATGCGTCTAATAATCTCCTATCAGTTATATTATGAATTAATTTTAAATTTTTAATTTTTACCTAATTGTTATTCTATGATTACTAACCCAAACTAATCCTAAAAGCGATATACTTGCCTATACATATATATCCAAAAAAATAGTTTAAATTTAGAACTCTCAGCAGTCTCTAGAACTTTGCATTAAAATGTTTTACTCAACTTTTATATTAACCGAGTTATTGTACTTGAAAGCACGGATAAGTTTACGAATTATGTATAATGTTAAGTTTTGTTCGTTTCGCAGTTCAGATGTTTTCGTATATGTATGTATAACAATTTCTAGCTTCATTGTGTAGAATTATTGTAATAAATATTTAAATGCCGAATACTGTTTTTTTTATTGTATTACACATTATATAAATAAATATGTATTATATTTTAATAAAAATAAACTATATAAAATAAAACTATATACCTCCAAAAATAAATTGTTTTTAATTCATATATAATATGTCAAATTTGAATCAAGAAAAATAAAAATATACCAAATATAGCCACACTCAAAATACCAGATTGCTATTATCAAAACAAGAATGGATAAATTTCAAATGCATTATACCTCAGTTATTGATACAAATATTAACCTATTCTTAATTGTAAGTAGTTTTTATATTTAAAACAAGAAAATCATATCTTGATATTCAAGATTATGATTCTATTACAATAGAGTATTGCGAAATGAGGAATATAGCATAGCCACATCAAGATTATTAATTGAAGAAAAAACGTTTTTTTCTTCAAACGTCAGCAAATCCGTCATTACTCGACTGTGTACGCGACCGTGAAGTTTCGTTTTTCCTCCGCCGGAGCTTTACTTTTCACTTTTTCGCCGGCGGAGGTAAAAGTGTTGTCATAGCAACATAGATACAATACAAACAAACAACAAAATAAGCGTCAACAACTCAAGATTTATTAAACTAAAATTTGTATTTGTCACTCAATTTGTGACTGCATTTCTAAAAATCACTAATTTAGGAACACACTGGTTATTATTTAATCGACCTTACTCAACAACTACTTATCAATACGGAATTCTAAACGCAATCGGAGACGCAATCTTAAAAAAATAATTATTGTTGACAGTGTCCACTGACAGCTTTATGTTACATTACTATAGCAACAACCTGTGCCTATTCACCGACACCGGTCTAAGCCGCCTTGCGAACCCATTTATCTTTAATAATAATTATTATTACTATTAAAAAGAGACGTTTTTGCATTAATTTGTCTACAGTTGAAGAAAAAACAGCATATTTTATTTGGAGGAAAAGTTACTTTTCATGGCTTGCTCTCTATTACCAGCCTCACTCCGTTCGGCTGTTAAACACGAGCGCGCCATGAAAAGTATCACTTTTCGTCCATATAAAATAATATACTATTTTTTAAATTTTCCAAGAAAATGGTTTATTGCACTTACAACGTTGTTCCAGCATTAGTATAGGCAAATTATACCGACATTCGATTCGAGACGAAAATAATTATTAAAAAGCTGCTTCCTGTTGCAACATGTTCCTTGGGTCTCCCTGCATATCTCCAGAATAACCACCAAAATTCCCAAGCGGGTAATACGCTTAAATTGTGAAAAATCATCGCCAACTTGGATTTAAAAAAAATGCCATATTTTAGGAACGGCCTATGCTAAAATGTATTTTACAGTAAAATGTGTGTTTTGCATAGTAAGGTCAGTCAAAATAATTCTTAGTTTCAAAATGCCCAACTACTGCAAAATGTATTTAAATTGGCTTTAAAACACTGCATAAAAACATATATAATCGCCAAGTCTGAAAAGCTCGTTTCTTTATCTTCGGAAATAGTTGCCGACCGCAGGTTAACAACTGTTCTACAACCAAGAATGTGGGGGAAGATCATATATCTATAAAGTAATATATCGCTAATGCAAACCAAAAATTGAAGCCACAACTAAAAGACGGAGCTATTTAAAACTCGCATAAGTCGGTCTTTGTCATTCAGTAGGTTCATACTGCGCAATCGTTAGAAGCGGATATGCTTATTTGCTGTTTATCGTTTATATTATTTTTGAAAAACGATCTTTCCCGTTATTTTAGGACTAATCGGACTTTTCGGCTAATACTTCACAAAAAAAATTATAAGAAAAGTCAAATTTAAAATCAGCGTTGATGTAAGGTTAGTTAATATAATGTAATTTAATTTTTGGTTGTAGATTTTTTATTGTCTTTGGTTAAATTTATGCAACCTGCAATAACATATATAGCTATACCTACCTACTGTTGCTCTTAAATTTTTCCACTTGCTTGGAATATTTAAAAAGAGCGTTTAATCAAATTTATTATTAACAGAGTAATGAACAGGTTAGATCGACAAATAAAGCCTGAAAAACGGTTATCGCACATGTTTTAAAACGGTTATTTCATATATTAAGAACTGCAAAATATTAATGTCAGAGGATTTTTTAAGGATTTGAAAAAGACATCCTCCTCCTCGTACCCAGTTTGAAAATTTATCTTTACATAGGAATTGATGTAAAAATATACAGGGTATTTCATTAAGGGTGACAAGGTAGCACATCTCAGAAGTAAATATATAATAGTCCTACTAGAGCATCGGGAAAAAATTCTCTGAAGGAAATCGACCAAGGGAAATATTTTTTTACTTCATCACTCCACGGGCCTATTAGTCTTTGTCTCATAAATGTAATACGTATACGGCTATATGGACGAGTAAAAACGTTTTCTTCAAATTAGGACGTAATTTTTAGAAGCCTGATACTTTAAATATTTTTTTTACTACGGAGGCGGATTCCTGTATATAGATATTAGGGTGGGCCGATTTTGGTGGTTTTCGAAAATGTGAATTTGCAACCATAAAAAAGTTTCAGAATCGGAAAATAATAATTTTTTTATTTGACAAAAATTTATATTTTTTTATTTTGTACTGCCACAATGACACCTAATTTTCGAATTTTAAATTTTGGAGATGGCAAATTTTGCAAATGGAAAACTTTTTTAATACATAAAAGTAAACATTTTTTGTTAAATAATATATTTTATATTTTTATTATTTCAACTGCCACAAGGGCACTGAAGTTTCAAGGTTAATATTTTCATATTTGCATGTGAAAACAAATTGTAAGAAAATATACTGAAACATTTTGTTTAAATAGTTTTTTTCTATATCTTAATGTTTTTAACTGCCACATCAACGCTATTTCAAATATTCCTTAAGAACCGATCCCTACATGTTGCAGTCGATGGACACATCTCGGACACATTTACCATCAACGCGGGCGTGCCTCAGGGCGCAATACTTTCACCAACTCTGTTCCTCATCTATATTAATGACCTGCTGATCGAAACGAATAATCCTGTTTACAGTTTTGCAGATGACAGTGCCCTTGTCTCCCACTTTAGATCAGAAAAACCCTTACCAGCGACTGAGACTCATCACCGCAGACAGGAGCAGATTACAGCAATTAATCAAGACCTGGAGAAAGTTCAAACTTGGGGCGACCGAAATTTGGTCCAGTTCAATGCAGCAAAGACCCAAGCAGCAACGTTTACTAAGAGGGCCAATACAGCGGGCCCTGACATCATTATGGCAGGATCGACCATTCCTTCATCCTCGTCAATCGGGCTGCTGGGTGTCTCGGTCAACAGCAATATGTCATGGCATGACCATGTTGCTAACATCGCAAAATCAGCCTCCCAGAAGCTTGGTGCGCTATTTCGCAACAAGAAACTCTATACACCGCAGCAGTTGCTCTTGCTGTACAAAGCGCAAATAAGACCGTGCTTAGAATATTGCTCACATATCTGGGGTGCCGCACCAAAGCATACCCTAAAGCTGCTGGATTCCATTCAGAAGAGGGCTGTGCGTCTCGTCGGCGATCCGGAGTTGACCCGGAATCTGGATAGCCTGGAACATCGCAGACATGTGGCCGAGATGTCTCTGTTTTACAGATACTTTCACGGCAGATGTTCCCAGGATTTGGCCCACATAATTCCGCCCCTGGCAACTCCTGTCAGGCAGTCCCGACAGACGGCAGGGGCGCACCAGTTCGTCGTACAACTAGAAACACCTAGAACATCGCTTTACCAGAACTCCTTTGTCTGGCGCACTGCATCACTGTGGAACTCACTTCCAGGACATCTGTTTCCCACTAATTACAACCTACAAATATTCAAGAACCGTGTCAATCAACATCTTCGCACACACACCGCTCGTCGAGCGCCATAGGATCTACCTTTAGTGTGTGTGTGCCACTGCCATAAAAAAAAAAAAAAAAAAATCGATAATTAACCAACGTCCGCCGCTGATGCTGTACTCCCACTACAAAATCGTGTAGACATTCCAGACAACAGCGGTTACTGTTCGACGTTCGTTTATAGTTCGCCGAGCCGTTGTTGACCCTCGAAACGCATGCAATCGCATGCGTTTCGAGGGTCAACAACGGCTGGGCGAACTTTACCTTTTACCAGTTGCTTGTTATTTACTGTGTGGCATGCGTGTATTAAAAGTCACAGTTTAAATAAAATGTCGCGTAAAACTCGAAGTGAATTAGAATGTCCTATATTTGGAGTTCCTAGGTGTATTAGTGAAAATGTTTTGCCAACATATGAAGATATGAATAGGTATCAACTGGGTAGAATATGAACTGAAGTCTATATCAATAAATCCACAACAAACTGCAACTGAAGCTACTAAAGTTGTTGCGAAAAAAATTGCAGAAATTTGGGATAAAGCCTCGATTCCCACTGTACTTCAATGTACAATTACTAAACGTATATCGAGTTATCGTTTTAAAATAAGGAATTTATTAAAACCTTATAAACAACGAAATAAAGTCGCAAGCTATCGAAAGCAGTTACAGGATTTCAAAATAGAATCTAAAGTCCTGTTTGATGTGGCTGCATGTAAATGTGCTGAATTTAACTCGTGTGTCTGCAACAAAGTATTCAAAGTTCCACAAGCAGAACGTTCTTTTTTATGAGAACAAAGAACCGTGAGTCAAATGTTGATTAGTTCCGTGGATCTAAAAATAACTAAAATGAATCAGAAACGGATTGACAGAAACGAACTGAAATCAAAAAGCCAACCAGAAGGAGCCAGCTTACAAACAATGCAAGATTTAGAGACAAGGAAATTAGTGGAAAGATCCCAGCAAGAGCCCAGTACTTCTCTGCAGGTTTCAACCGTGCTTCAAATCAGTGGCGGCTCGTGACTTGTTAAAGAGGCAGTGCTGCTCAGGGGAGGCAAAATCGAAATATTTGCACTTATATACTTGGGGAAAGGGAGCGGAGGGGTAATATGCGCCGCAGGGGAAAATTTTAACAATTTTCAAGGTCAAACGGCGTAAAAACGGCAAAAATATTTCTTTAAAATAATAGGTTTCGTTACATACATTTTCCCTTTTTTTTGATACGGTCAACAAAATCCTTGTCAAAAACTGCTTTAAATATTTAATTATCCAAGTAGGGACGGGGCGCCCTAGCGCCTTACCTCACTGGCTTCCACTGATTTAGCTGAATATCAAATAACGATACTATTTATTTGTATAAAAAGGTACCTACCGAATGAAACTAGGAAAATTTTAATAATATTTTTAAATTTACATATTAACTATGAAATAATACATTATACTTTTTCATGTCCCCACTTATTTAAACTTAAGCCAACCTTATTAAGTTCAAGACTTAGGTTCATTAGAAAATTATTTTGTGCCGTGTTAAAAGAACGCCGCGGGCGGCATTAAATTTGTAAATAATTTATCTAATTTTTTTCGTACGGGTTTTTAGATTAAACATTTCAGTAAAAAAATTAAATATGTATAGGTATTCATTGCGAGAGTGTTTACCATGTTGCAGACAAACAAATTTTGCAGACTTCTTCGGAAGGAAATATAAAGTTGCCCCGGTTTTTTCTCTTTATGAGGAGCGATGAACTGTCTTCAGAGGTCAATTGCTTGGCGCAAACTTGACATAAAGACTTACTGCTCAAAATCTTCTTTACCACGAATCCTGCTATATATTTAATTACATTTTCGACATATGGTGTTAAACTCCATAACGTCGAAATGTAATCATGATCCCCTGCATTAAAATTCACTTCCTCGTCATCAATTATCGGATCATTGAAATGTTTTTTCTTAGAGGATACATATAACATTTCAACCCCATCTGCAAGACAATTTGAAGAATAAGTATTGCTTATTTCATGTCTTAGTAGTAACCTTTTATAAGCACTTTCGAACTGTCTTGCATTAGGGTTGTTGTTAAATCCCCCCCTTCCTCTTATGCAACTAAAAAATGTCTCAAGGTGATCCTGACTTAATTTAAAAGTTAATAAAAAATCTTGGGCCAATTCATTTAATTTTTTATATAGTTCGAATGAGTTCCTCATACAAATAATTACTCCCAAAAATCCAGTTTTACGGTTACTTTTTAAAATTAGAACCCCTCTATTATCTTTTAAATCATAAATGTAGTTCTCAAATTGTACAGAATTTTGATACAGGAAATCATAA
>JAEQML010073899.1:0-14695 GCA_016904865.1 Pissodes strobi | reverse complement strand
TGGTGTTTCTGGATTTCACAGTAGGAATATATGAACATGATGGCACTCCCGGGATCAAAGATTCCGTAGGTAAACTCCCGGCCATTCGGATCTCCGGGCGCTGGGTGGTCCTAGGGGCCTTCATGCAACGTTTTACAGGCGCAAGGATGCCGAACCAATTTAGAATAGATTGCTGCAACATTAGAGGCCTAAATACAAACATTAATTCGGTACACCAACATCTACAAACAAATACATCACACATATTAGCCGTTACAGAAACACAAGTAAAGTGTTCAGCGGAAAGAATGCGGACAAAAAATTGGCGATGTTGTCCAGTAACTTTAATATTTTTTGAGAATTAATAGTTATACCTATTATTCTATTATTTAGATAAACACATAATTTAATATACTCCGTAACTCATTGAAAATAAAAAGTAAAAAATAATATCCAAACTGGAACTTTACTATTACTTCAACTTTAATTCATAATCTATTTTACACATTATCAATTTAAATAAATTTGCATTTGCATTGCATTTATATCTATTTTCCCGATATATTCGGCAACAGGTGCGTCAAGTTCCCCTCGTCCTCGCGACAAAGTGCATCAAGGCGATTGGCTGCAATTTCCTCTCTTCGCTCCTCAAACGTCGCTGTTCCAAATAAGTTTGCCACACTTTATGTTCTACAACAACAGTAAACTACCTCTACCCTGGTTACGATCTACGCTCCCGTAGTTCGGAATATGTATTTTTATCCAAGCAAGCAAGCATCATTTATTAGGGGTAATTACATAGTTAATACTGACCTAATCTACTATATACAGCTAACCTAACCTAAGTACATGTACGCCGATGGGCTACGAAGGCCCTATAGGCGCCTCTAAGCCCCCCAGCATGCACCACTCGCAGAAAGTGGGCCGATGAACTGCCCGAGCTGTATTTCGGCTAGTAGGTAGGTACCACTCCAATTATATAACTGATCCTACTTAGGCTTTATGCCTTTCAGGAATTTTGAATTTCAGCATTACAACACGGATGACGATTGAACTGATGACTTGTTTTCCAGGGTGGGGATTAGTGAGGGGTAGCAACATGGGGAAAACAATAGGAAAACCCCCATTTCACGATTATTTGGTTCTTTCACACTACATATACGGCACAAGCGTAACATTCATACACACAAGGTAAAAGGTGGGAAGCTCGTAATCTAGCCTCAATGAGGTGAGATTTGTAATGTAAAATCAGACATATTCCCGGCTCGCTAAACATACTTCGTCTGCCGCAGCAGGGGAGCATGGAGGCGACTCAAGTGCGCCTTTATACTGCTCGATTTCTTATCCGAAGCGACCTTTTATGTCACCGCGAGAAGACACTCGAATCGAACAAACCTTGATGCCATGTGGCTCAAGTTCACTGCCAAGGGATTAATCAAGTTCATATGCTGTCTCTATTTCATTCCGAGCGATAGAGCATACCAAAGCTTTTTCTACATCATTAGCTACCACTTTTGATTCCATACAGGTCGACTACCCCAATTCAGAAATAATCGTCCTGGTAGATTTCAATGCCCATAACACCAACTGGCTCAAACATCAGAACAAGACCGACAACGAAGGTAGTGAAGCTGAAGCATTTGCCATCAGCTGCGGGCTTACTTAACTTGTAGACGAACCAACTCTGATCTCAGCGAGGGGTTAATTTGCCGCCCTCCTGAATCTTTTTTTAACCACAAATCCTGACCATCATTACATAATTACATTAGGTACTTCCGACCACAATCTTATTACAACGGTTTGTGAACTGCCACTCCTACAGAAGAATCCACCGTTGCCTCATAAAATCTGGCATTACAATTGTGCTAACTGGAAGGATCTAAGAGAGTTCGACCTGGGCTTTCCTTGGCTCGACTTCTGCCTTGGGATTGACGACCCGTCCGTCTGTTGCGAAGAGATTACTCAAGTGATCTGGATCAGAAATGGAAGCATACATCCCAAACTCCATCAAGTTACCGTTAAAAGGAAAGCCCTGGTTCGACAGAAGATGCAAAAGAGCCGTAGGCAGGTAACAACAAACCTACAAGTACTGGCAGCAAAATCAGACCTCTAAAAAGTCGCAGTTAGTTTACCGAAGCGAGAAACAAATGCAAACATTGACGAAACTAAGGACAAACACACTCAAAGAACCAGGAATAAGCCTTTGCAGTGGCTCCAGGAATTTCTAGTCGGTAACAAAGGCAGTAAGTAATAACTTTACAAAATCGTCTTTTCCACCTTTGACAGACGAAAGCGGCGCGGCGCCACGGCTACTACAGCTAAGGAAAAAAAACCAAACATCTCGCCGAAATATTTTATTCGCACTCTACCTAAATCTTCCCCTATTGCAAGGCTCTCCCCAGTATATCCAACATCAACACTACTATGACAGAAGTTATGTTTCACCACCGTGATATTCTAAGCTAAATACGCACAGCCCAGCGGCGAGGCAGCCGCCTCGGGTCGGGCGGCCGATTTTTAAGGGCGGCCGTTTTTATTTTTTCTATAAAGTTTTAATGTGTAAGCTGCTCATCTCGCGTTGTATACCATAATAACCCACGCCTTAAAAAGGTATACCCAACTATAATATAACATAAAGGTCTATTCGCAATTAGCTAGGGAAGGGCGACAAAACGATTCAGGACAATTTTTACGGAAGTGGCCGAAACGCAAGCCGATTGATAGATCGATTACTGAACAGCATGTAGCACATTTTGAGCGTGGAGCAAGCGCATGTTACATATACGGACTCGTACGTTTTTTTTAATATTAAAAATTCGAACTCTGCACCTCCAAATACCCCTCTCTAGAGTACCCCATCAAAAACATTTTTTTTTCGAAAATTATCTTTGAAAATGTTTTTTTCGCTTTCATTACAGAAACAGTTAGAGGGATTCATGTACATATCACCCACGTACAAATAATTTTTTTTAACTCACAGACAGGGTGTTAAAACCACAAATTTTCCCAAGAAATCCCCTGTTTTCGAAATATTTCGGTACAAGAAACTCGTGCGATTTTTTAGATTAAAAATTTTAATTCTGCGTCCCCAAATACCAATTTCTAGAGTACCCACATCTAGTGGCGTAACTAAAATTTTTTGGCCCCAACGCAAAATACATAAGGAGGCCCCCCTTTCAGTCACAAATCACAAATACTAAATAAAAAATAAACAACTAGCTTTAATTTTTTTATTTATTTTACATATATCAAAATATTTCTTTTTATCAAAAAAAGCAAAACTCTAAAATAACTTTAAATTTTAACCAAGTAGTAGTTATTAACGAAGTTGGAAATATTAATGAAATTTCCCTAGTTCAAAGCAACACTCGACTTAAACTTATTAAAATCTAAAACGATTTTTTCTCGTTTTACACACTTCAAATTCATATGCATAAGATCTAATTTGTTGGGAGCTTCACTTTCGACGGAAATTAAAGATAAATATTGAAATCGATCTTGCATGCCCTATTTGATTCCTTAAATACTTAGCTTACTAAAAGATTCTTCAGCTGACACATATCTAATCGGCATCCTAAAAAATAATAATAGGTCAATGTAAATTTGTTTAAATCAACATTTTTTTTGCAGTCGTTTCTTGATTTAACTCTGTCTTTATAAATTGTAAGAGAAATTTTGCAATATGATTTGAGAATATTTTTGTTGATTGTAGCTCTTAAGGATTTTAGATTTTGTTGAATTTATGAGATTTTTAGGTTGCAAAAACAACAAGATACCACTTATCTTATGTAAATCTAGTTGTTAACTGAGACTTTATAATGTCAATAGCTGATGAAAAACACCAATTAAAAAAAATTAAAATTTTGTGTGTGCTTAAACCACACTATAGAAGTGAAAACGTCAACAAGCGGGATCATCGTTTGTCAGAATTTCGATCCGAGCCTTCGTTGTATAGATACCCCAAAATCCCCCCTTAAATTAGAGCCCCGGTCCCCCCCTGTATGGTCTGAGGTGGCCCCATGTGGCGCACTTACCATAAAAATTTCGAACCCGTACCTCTTCTCGTTCTCCCGAAATTAATTATTTAAATTTTTACTTCTCCCCCCTCCCTTGGCCAAACCGGGTAGAGTACGGGGTCCCGTTTTCGTCCAGGATCTTCTTTTTACTCCGGCTACATCCCCTGAAAATTTCAGCCCTCTACCTATACGGGAACTTGCAGCGTTACGTTACGTGACGGCGTTACGTGACGGCTCGGTCTCATTCAACCCCCACAAAAAAAGTGCAGAGCGCGCCTAAAGAATTTTTCACTTCAAAAGTGTTCCCTGGAATCAAAAGGATGATCTAAAGTTAATTCATCAAATACTTTTTTAACAACTTTTCGCTTACTCTTAAAATTAGTGGGAATGTACCATTTCAGAGCAGTTATTCGTGCTTTTTTAGAACCTCATTATAGCGTTGACGGTAGTTTTCCCACATTGCTTTTTGTCCTTAGTAAAACAGAACTAGCTTCGTCCAAAGCAATTGTTTCTTTTTGTAAAGCTTTGGAAGTAAAATTCACTTCTGATAACACATAATGTAACCTAATAGATAAGAATACCAACTCAACTCAAAATCTAGCATATTTTTATTTATACGCCCAGCTTCTATTCTTTCATCCCTAATTTTACTTGAAAGCTCAATTTTTTTTTTCGCATTTACATCTTAATGGTTTATTAACAAAATGACCTAAATCACTTTCGAGTATTGTGTCTTTACTTGATATTGCGTTGTCTGACGATATTTCAGCTTCATAGAACTTTTTAATTTTAGCACACAGAAAAATTAGGTCGCTTGTGCTGATGCCTGTGGCTTAGCCACCTGAAGTTGTGTTATACCGATCAAATATTCTGGGTGATCTTCGTCTTAAGAAATATAATTATTGTCCCCAATGTCATCGCGTTTGGACATAAATGGTTGTAAATTTAGCTCAGACTGCGATTTCGTCGAACAAAAAACATTCTCGCCATTTAATTCCAATTATTTTTTTAGTTTTCTTTTAATTGCGGGCACTTTTATATATTTTTTTGTGGTCACTAATTTTTAAAACGTAGGAAAAATTAGCGTATCAATTACTAAAACTATAAGATAATGGTAAGGTAATGCTCTTGGCAACAGGTTAAAATATGTCAACAAAACGGGATTCCCGGGATGTCAAAC
Source organism: Pissodes strobi (assembly GCA_016904865.1). Classification (NCBI taxonomy): domain Eukaryota; kingdom Metazoa; phylum Arthropoda; class Insecta; order Coleoptera; family Curculionidae; genus Pissodes; species Pissodes strobi. The sequence continues at coordinate 9,520 of JAEQML010073899.1, read as the reverse complement.
CAAAAGACGATGGTGCTCACTGCGAATCAAAACAGGACTAATCCTGATCGGCGACTGACGAGTGTCGCGACGTTGATGTTGTCAAACTTTTCATTAGGTATTAAATTATGCAGAACTTAATAAAAAAATAATCCTTGCTTGACAGAAAGGTGTTCCTAGGTTCAGTTGACACCTACCTTCAATATTAGGCATTGGACGAGTGGGCCCCCAAGCCTGGGGGACCCCAACGCCTTGCGCTTACTTGTCTTATGGTAGATACGCCACTGCCCACATCAAAATTTATTTTTTTTGAAAATTATTTTAAAAAATTTTGTTTTCACTTTCATTACCTAAACGGTAGAGGGATCCACGTACATATCACCCACGTACAAATAAAAGTTTTTAAATCACATAAGGATCCACTTACATGTCACCAACGTACAAATAAAATTTCCATAATCATATACAGGGTGGTAAAACAATACATTTCTAAAAAAATCAACTTTTTTCAAAATATTTCGGTACAGAAAACTCATGCGATCTTTTCGATGCGAAAATCCAACTCAACGCACCCATAAACCCCCACCATAACATATTCAAAATAAAAAATATCCCCCTACGAAATTTCCTATTTCGTGCTGAAATTTAAATAAAAATGCTAGATTTTGAGACCAAAATTACATTTTATCGAATATCTACCTTATTTGAACTCCTATCAAAAAACTTTATGGGAGCTGTCGTAGAATTAAACTGGATACGGCACATTATAGTACCCGACAAGACCCATCTTTTTCCCATTTAAAGTTTACCTCCAACTCTTACCGTTTTCGAATTATGGCCGATTTGATGAATATCTCGATTTTTTTTCGTGAAATTTTCCAAAAATATTTTTGAAATAAAATTCTCCATTTTTATTACGGAAACCAGGGATCCATTTACATGTTATTAACATAAAAATAATCCATTTACATGTTATTAACATAAAAATAATATTTTCAAAAGCATATGCAGGATGGTAAATAAATATTTTTTGAAAAACCCGTTTTTCGAAAAAAAAAACTGCAAGATATATATTTTTTAAGTTCGACGATTCACATACGGGCTAAAAGCCGTCGAAAAACACATTTTCGGTGGTATGTATTTTTTTCGTAGTTTTGGTTTAAACGGTCGATTTCTCGAAAACTAAGAATATTATTTTATTTTTTCGTAAAGAAGCTTTTTTATCGGCCTCGTGGTCCTCTACCTATATGCCGAATTTCAAATCGATCGGAAAAAAAATAGCCGATAGGTTCTACAGATATGTTCCAGGTGGGTTCCGGTTCCTATCGGATAAAATAAAGGTTAGGTCGATTTAAAAATACGGTGTTTTCTGTTTGCCAAAATTCTTCTTTTTTCTACCAGTTAAAAAACGTGTTGCGCGACTTCCCCACTTCTCGAACCTACCTGTTAAAAAGCCGCGCAGGCGCCTATTCGCAGGATAGGTCATTATTGACTCCTTAATGGGTCTGTTGTAAGGGGCGGCCAAATTCTGCTCGCCTCGGATTAATGCGGGAGTATCTCAGAGCACAATACTTTTACCAACTCATCTATACTAATGACTTGCTGATCGAAACCAATAATCCTGTTTATAGTTTTGCAGATGACAGTACCCTTGTCTCCCAATTTAGATCAGAAAACCCTTTACCAGCGACTGAGACTTATCACCGCAAACAAGAGCAGATTACAACAATTAATCAAGGTCTGGAGAAAGTTCAACCTGGGGAGGCAGGAATTTGGTCCAGTTTAATGCAACAAAAACCCAAGCAGCCACTTTTACTAAAAGGGCCAATATGGCAGGATCGACCATTCCTTCAACCTCGTCAATCGGACTACTGATAGTGTCTCGGTCTACAGCAATATGTCCTGGCATGACCACGTTGCTAACATCGCAGAAGCTTGGTGCGCAATTTCGCAACAAAAAACTATACACCGCAGCAGATGCTCTTGCTCTACAAAGCGTAAATAAGACCGTGCTTAGAATATTGCTCACTCATCTAGGGTGCCGCACCTAAGCACACCCTAAAGCTGCTGGATTCCATTTAGAAGAGAGCTGCGCGTCTCGTCGGCGACCCGGAGTTGACCCCCAATCTGGATAGTCTGGAACACCGCAGACATGTGGCCGAGACATCCCTGTTTTACAGATATTTTCACGGCAGAAGTTTCCAGGATTAGGCCCGCACAATCCCGCCCCCATCAACGCCTGTCAGACAGTCGCGACAGACGGTAAGAGCACACCCGTTCGTTGTACAACTGAAAACACCTAGAAAGTCGCTTTACAAGGATTCCTTTGTGGCGCACTGAATCACTGTGGAACTCACTCCTAGGACATATGTTTCTCCCTAATTACAACCTACAACTATTTAAGCACCGCCAGTCAAGATCTTCGCACGGACACCGCTCGTGTAGTGCCTTAGGATCTCCCTTTAGTGTGTTCCACTCCCATAAAAAAAAAGTTAAAAACGCTCTAAGTCCCTCCCAATGGTCAGTATGGTTTATAACCCCTGATCGCTAGAGGGGAATGAGACGAGTTTAAAACATGACACGATGTGTCGTTTAGGCAGTCAACAAGTTCAAGCATTATACCCAAAAGCTCAAAACTCAGATTCCGTTCATGAGATGAATCGTCGAAATAGAACACACTCTGGCAGTTTTTACGTTAATGTGATCTGCCAATTTGCGAGCTATTATCTAACAACTTTGCATATTTCATGTTTAGAAAACCGAAATAGCATCAAATCGCAACTTTTTAATCCAGTATTTATATTACGTCACAGAACACGGCATTTTGTTGGAAAATAATTCTCTTACGCCACAAAAACCACCGAAATCTCCCAAAGTCGACGAAACACAATGTAAATAAACGGAGTTTAATGGCGGATGGCTAAACGCCGCCAACCATTCTTTGTATCATGGCCGCCAACCGCCAAATCTATCTCTTCGTGGTGATGACGTAGGCCGTTGGCTCTGCCTAATGTGCAAAGGCACATCCCTATACAAAAGGCTAGCTGCAAAAAAATATAAAAACATATCTCGCCACTGACGGGAATCGAACCCGGACCGTCGGCGTCGTCGTCACAAGCAAAGCATATTAACCACTGCGCCACCAGCCTTTCTGAAAGCAATTCACCAAAAATTTAAAGCTTTTTGCCAAATGTGTGTCAGGCTTCGCAATCGAAATCCATTCTGACGTAGCTAGACGCTTCTCATCTCTATTGTACCATGGGTTTAGACGTGGAGCTAGCCCTAGCATAGAACCTAATAAGCCCAATGTATTATTTCACTTCACGCATGACCCTTCGCGGGTTCGCGAGACCGAGACCGAGACCTGGCAAGTCTCGGTCTTGGTCTCGAAGAAAAAATGTTGTCTCGGTCTTGTCTCGGTTTGAGCAAATAAAAAGTAATTAAATAATTTACTGTTTTATTTCGTTAATAACACAAACGTTACTTCGGAATGTTAAGTTAAATGAAACACCTAATAAGTGTCTTTGTGTATCAGTTCTTGGCTTGGTGTAGATGTGATATTAGGGATAAACTTCTTAAATAATTTTACGTTTTTTGTTTGCAACAGTTGTTTGGATGATAATAGTTAACTTAAATAGGTACCTACTAATATTTTAATATATTTCATGTTAGCCTCTAAATTGTTGTTCTGATATAAAAATGCTTACCTCTAATGTAGGAAGGTATACAAGTGATAGGGATTTTTAAGTATGCACATAAAAACTAGGTACCGATTTATGTCAATTTTGTTGTCAAAGTCAACGCTTTTTCTTCCTATTTTTTACATTTCTTATCAGGTGTAGCGTAGCCATACAAAGTGATGTCATTTTCAAACATTCTGTATTATATGGAAACATTTATTTTGAAAACTTAAAATTTAACGGAATACAGGATGTCGCGAAATCTATTTATCGGTCAAAAATAATTAAAATTTTTCTTATAAATATAGAGTTTGTCCCAGGATAGGTGGCCGAATAGGACAAATGGACCAAATCTTAATAACAATTTGCCCTACCTTCAAAATTAAAGGTACTTTATTAGTGGTGATATTTTCCAATTTCATTATAACTGCCCCATATAATACCGATTTGAGTAAAATTTGGTGAATTGTCGATTCAAACCATGCAGACCATAATCCCAAAATACTGACTTTAAATTCCAAAACTTTTGGTTCATTTGTCCTATTCGGCCACCTATCCTGGGACACACTGTATATCGGGAAGGGAGCTAGAGCATCTTAAAAATGGACCCCTGAATATGGTTTTCTTTAATTATTTCCGAAATGGTGTAAAATAGAGTTTTAAAATTTTGGGACTCTACTAATTTTAATATTCTGAATTTAAAAATGGAATTAAAAATAAAAAAATTTAGTCAGGTGTGAACATTTTAGGGGGTGAATTTAAAAATTAACTTTTTTTTGGGCTAACTTTTATATATTTCTTCTTCAAATTTTGAAAATTTTAATCTTCTTTTCTCAAAAAAGTGCCTTTTAGTTCGTTTCGCTAGGACGCAGCGTTTTTGATAAAAACGGATACTGACTGCCAAGAACGGGTCTAAAATGAAAGTTATAATTTTTGATATTCCCCAAAAATTCCTTTTGACGTTACAAAACTTCATATTATTATAAAATAGTAGAAACACTTGTTCCAGAAAAAAGTTATGACAGATTTTCAAAATTTGATAAACTATAGCATTCAATTTACACCCTTTATTGGCAGTCGGAATACATTTTTCTCAAAACCCTGCGTCTTAATGATACGAAATAAGAGGCACTTTTTTACGTATTCAAAATTTGAAAAGAAAATAAAAAAATAGCCCACAAAAAATTTGACGTTAATTTTTTTAAATTCATTCCCAAAATGTTAAGCACGTGACCTAACTAAAATTTTTTATTTCTTATTCCATTTCCGAATTCTAAATATTAAACTTAGCTCACTTAGGGGAATTCCAAGATTTTAAAACACCATTTTACACAATTTTGGAAATAATTAGAAAAAAAAAACATCTTTATGGTCCCACATTTAAGACGCCCTAGCTCCCGTAGGGGGCGTTTCCCGATAGATGTTTATAGAAAAAATTTAAGGTATTTTTGACCAATAACTACAGGGCTAATGCTTCGTCCACTAATTTTGGGTCACTCTCTATAGGTATACGGTATATACTGTATAAGTGGCCATTCATCTTTTAATATACTAATTTGACACGGTTGTACCAGAAGCAGATGTCCAGTTGTTTTAATGGATACGCGATGTTTTATTACCTTGTAGATATTACGAAAAATTTGAAGACTCATAGCTGTTTATTGCTTGGAAATGGCTCAAAATAAGTTATCTACATAATTACATATTATGTACATAACAGTATGACATTTCTTCTAGAATCTTAAAAAGAAACAGCCCAATTTAAAATAAACTAGCGTTATACCCGGATTTGCACGATTTTTCAATTTTTTGGTTGATTTAACCCCGTTGGCATAAATTGCCAATAACATACATAACAATTTGATTTTTTTTCAGAAAAATAAGTTTTGAAAATATAACAAATTAAAATATTTTTCGAGACCGAGACCGAGAGTCATGTTACCTTGGTCTCGGTCTCGATCGGTAAGTCTCAGTTTCAGTCTCGATTCTAATTCCCGGTCTCGGTCTCGTTTTCGAGACCGAGACCATAGTCTCGCGAACCCCTACCCTTCGCCCGCTACGGGGGCTCAAAGAACAGGAACCAATCCAAACTAATCCAAGGCATGCCCAAAATGAAGAAAAAAAATACTTTTTACAAACACAACCTTAAAAGGAACTTCCGCTTCGTTCTCGGTCGAGTGAACACGTGTCGGGTATCGGCCCTTTCGTCTTCAGCTTCATATACATATATGTTCAGTTTGGAGACCGTTTGATTCCCCGAGGAAGAATTGGACGTCCAGTCGGGGGTTTGAACCCCGTGCATGTAAAAGATTTACATGTTTGTGAACGTCCAGCCGGTGGTGTTCGAACCTTGAAATAAGCCGTGCATGTACAATGTACAAGTCGGAGCCTTCAGGAGTACATACTCGACATACTGGAGGGTCTTAAAATAGTATCTCTGTTCACCAAGGTGTAACCAATCTGGAAGCGTCGCTCCAGCTCTTGCTAAGCCCGGACAGGGGTCTTTACTGGCTGAATTGCTCACGCAACGGCCAACAGCGAGTCGTACTACTACTATAACCTTAAAATTTTCTTTAAAAAACCGACAGTAATTGAGCCCCAGGCAACACCACTGTAGCACAGCTTACCGTTGTTACGGTAAGCTGTGACTGAACCACCAGAGCACTTCCAGACAATTCATTGCACCGCAAAGACATCGGTAAACTGAAGGCTGATTAGGCGCCGTGCTAGGTCTAGCTCTAAATTGGGTTTAGGGGGCTATAATAATGTTTATAGTGAACGGCAGAATTAATTTCCCTCAGAAAATATTATTCTTGATAAAAGCTGTTTAAACTAAAAGGCCATCTATCAAGAGTTCAAAAAAATGTGGGAAATACGAGGGGGATGCAAATTTTTACAAGTAGCGCTTAATTTTTCAATTTAGATCAGATATCTAGAGAAATTATTTAGAATTACAAGTAATTATTTCATATAAATATCATGGCCCTCTATTCACAAAAGAGAAACTAAACCTGTATTTTTACCTTACTCTGAATTCTGTATAGAGGGTGAATCCAGAAAAGTAAATTCTTAGGTTTCTTTGGACGTTTACTTGTGGAAAATTTGCTCTACTTTTAAGTTTACAGTCGCTTTTATATATACTTAAACTATTCAAAGAAAATTACGTACATTTTGTTGATTTTTTTTTTAAAGCAATTATGCTAAAACTGAAACTATTTTTAGAAAATATGTTCAATGATGCTTTATTTAATTACAATTTAAAAATACAGTGTTAACTAAGTAAAGCAGCATTGAACAATTTATTTGAAAATAATTGATCAAAAAATAAGTAAATAAATAAATAAAATTGAGTAATTTTTAAAAAGCAAAGATCTAAGGAAACCTTTTAAGATAATTTCCTAAATCAAGTCTCTATACAGGCTATGATAAAGATATGTTTTATTTTCATTTTGTGGATAGAAGGTCCTTACTTCCTATTAAGATATAACGTTTAAATAAGATTTACAAACACACATTTTACCTGAATTGAAAAATTAAGGTACTGTACATATTCTAAAAAAATTTGAAACCCTGTTAGATAGTTTTTAGTTTAAGCCCATGTAGCAACTTTTATCTTGTAAAATATTTTTTTAGAAATTGATAATAAATAAATTTTCCATACACAGTGTGAATTCTGCCGGTCACTCTAATATGTATTATTTACCTGCGACTCCGTTCGCGTTAAGATATATATTTTTTGGCCGAAGAATAGTCAATCTTTAAAATAGCTACTCATGTTTAATAAAAATCCCAGATTTTTTAAATAATTTTTGACTTCGTTGTAGATTTCAGTATTTTTTCCTTTTGCTGATTTACAAATAGTTCCCCGTGTTAGCATATGGAACAAAAGCTTAATTATTCTTTTCACTAGAGGAAAGATCATATGAATTAAGATATAATATTTTCTGTCTGAAGAATAGCCAATCTTTAAAATAGCTGCTCATGTTTAGTGAAAATCGCAGATTTTTAAAATAATTTTTGACTCCGTTATAGATTTCAGTATTTTTTCCTTTTGGTGATTTACAAAGAGTTCCCCGTGTTAGCATATGGAACAAAAGCTTAATTATTATTCTTTTCACTAGAAGACAGATCAGTTGCCCTGTTATAGAGACAGAATAGCAAAATAAAATGAATTTATATAAAATCAGAATATATTAACGCGATCAGCCCGATTCATTACACAATCTTGTTTAGTTATATTAATAAATTATGAATTATTTTACTAGTTTAAATTATTGCTCAAAATGAAGAAAATTGTTACAAGAATTTAAAGGGGGAAACTGGAAGAAACAGTGAATATCTACACAGTGAATATTTTATTTATCTAATGGGATTTTCTCAAGCTCTGACAGAAATTGGTAAAGTGCTAGAAGCGTTTAAAAGAATCATGGGTTCGACTGGCGATATTATTGGATTTTATTTTCCAACAAAAAAAAATAGTGTGCTTGTGAACCACACACCAGAAGTGAAACTTTATTCACATAAATACAAATAATATTTTCGATTTATGCAAATTCTCTAACTCAAATGGTAAAGCATACTATACATTTTTATTGTATGCAAGTTCGCTGACATGAATGGTAGAACATACTATATATACACATTCAACCCCCGCCCGTTCAACCATATATTTAATACTACTAAATATATGCGTTCAACAATCGATTCTTGCCAGAGAAAGATAGGCGAGTTCAGCGCGGATAACGTGGAAGAGCCGAAGATAAAGCCGGGGCCACACATGGGGCAGTCGGTGAACTGCGAATGTTCATCAACTACCGAATCTAGCCAAACGGAGTTGGCTTTTTCATTTAAACATGCGGGCATTGCCGAACTCCGATTGAAAAAGTGGAAAACGCCGAATGTTCGCCAGAAAGCTTTAGTTTGAAAATAAACATGAATAGGGATGATTCTGTGACAATTGTTGCGGTTGCTTTTGTCGTGTTATGCGGCGAGTTTTTATGGCTCTAGGCCTGAGAGATTATTATCCCGCAAATGGTCAGACTCCCCTCGAAACAAAATCCTAGATACCTGCTGGATTTCAGGTTAATAAAAGTAAAGTAAAAATATGCTGCATAAAGGAAAGTACCTGCCAAAATATTGAATATGTATGTATATAAACATAAACAATATTCAATCTACGCAAAAAGGTCACAATATAAAATATCACTTGCTTACTAGGTGAAAGGTGAAACAAAACTTCACTCTCACAATCTCCAGACGTTGTTATAAAGGCGAACAACAAATGTTTGGACGTGTGGATGACTCCACGAACAAGAGCGGGACGAGTGCTCATCCTCTTTGATGCATGCAAATTTACCGACACCGCGCGGGAAAAGGCGAGCGAGTTGCCGAACAATTTGCCTAACTGCAAACTTCTCATACGCACTGATCGCAGTTCGGCAAACCCTTGCTCGGAGTTCGTCGAATGCCGCATGTGCGGCCCCGGCTTAAGAAAGATGGTTATCCCGTGCTTGGTTCGAAGTGTGGACGGGTCGGTATCAAAATTTGCCGCATGCCGCTGGTCTCCCTCTCTACTTTCGCTACCGTTCGTCGTACTGTATCACATATTTTCTAACTTTTTAACACGTTCACCAGCATTACTCTCCAGGTAATGAAGTTTCACTTCAAAAACACATTAGGCCGGGCATACCTACACATTTGGCCAAGTTTGGCAACACGAATGTGTGTGAGGTCTGTTTGTCGGGGTTGGCCGCAGGGCAAAGTTTGCCGATGTTCGCTTCGTTATCGGTAAATTGCGACAAATTAAAGGGATTTGAGCAAGTCTTTGGTGCCGTCCACAAACATTTTGGCGATACGTCCAT
>JAEQML010073898.1:0-14698 GCA_016904865.1 Pissodes strobi | reverse complement strand
TCTATCGGGTTCATGAGGACATACATTCCTATAGAACTCGTGCCAGACATAATTTGGTGCCTGCATGTTGGCGCTTGAGAAGGTGTCAAGACGGTCAATAGGCCCATAAGCATTTTGTCAGTTCCTTTGAAGATCGCTGAAGCAGTACTGCAGCAACTTTCAGACTTCTTAAATGAAAGTGTATTGCCAGACACTCAGTCCGGATTTCGCAGGTGATTTGGAACAGTTACTGCTCTGTCACACATTGTTGACGACTGCTTGTTGACCTCAAGAAGGCGAGGTATTTGGCGCGAAGTGTGATTCATGCGAGCAAATTTTCTGCAAAAACTGTTCCAACATTACCACGACTGAATGCCATTGTATCGATCTGAGCCAGAAAACTCTACTTTTTTATTGTCTTGGGTGCTCAAAGATCCTGGAGGACCTACCTAAATTAAGATCAATACCTAAACTTCTGGAAGGGAACAGGTCGGAAATCACAGAAAAGGATGAAACAATAAAAAAGCTAATATACGAAAAGGAGGAAGGCGATAAAAAGCTACGAAATGATATAAGAAAACTAAATGCGAAGCTGAAATCCAGTGGAAATGATGCGCAAGCTCTTAGAATCAATGAAGAGTCTAAAATCGGCGACCAAAAACCTGAAAATGTATTGAAAGGAAAGATCGAGGAATTGGAACTGGAAACTAGGAAGCAAGAAGAGAAACTTTTAAAATTAAAAATAGTTTTGCGAACCAAAAACGCGGATCTAGAGGAACTGAGACAAGAGAAAGAAAATGAGATAGCAGAATTGAACAAATGCATGGAAAAATTAATCAAAGAAAATCAAGACAAAGACAGATACATAAGGAAACAACGACGTAGCAATAGGGATCTTACAGATCAGATCACGGCTGAAGAAGAAGGCCACATTAAATATATAAAGACATATAAGGAAGGGCTGTTAAATCAAAACAAGGACATTTTATTATTACTTAAGAAGAGTGAATTACAAAAGGACGAAATGGAAGCAATGAAGACAGAGGAAGAATCTTTATCACAAAAATGCCAAGAACTCAAAGAAAATCACAGAAACATGGGGAGAATTATCGAAAAAAAAATTATAATGAAACTCACATTATGATTCTAAAATGGATCTAAAAGAAACTAGGTACAATCTCGAAAGCATAAGAAACGGTAAAGATAAGCACACAAACACGAATGGAGACAATGATAAAAGGATTGAGATAATGGAAAGCGAGTTAGAGAATGCTAGAGCCAATACAATAAAGGTGCAAGATGAGGTCATCAAATAAAAACAAGAAATCTTGAAACAAAAAGAATTAACATTTAAGGTCAACGAAAAGTACAGAGACGAGACACTGGAATTTAAAGCAAAAATTGGAAAAATGACTGTGGCAAATGAAGGCTTAAAAAAATCAATTGAGACACTTGAAGAAAAGAAGAATCAATTAGTACTTAACTCAAGAAATACAAGCCCCATTCCTAAAGCCAGCAAAAACACAAAGAAAAATCAGGTTTTATTGCTCAGTGGTCCAAGTAGTTACAATAACGGAAAAATAGTTAAATCCATATCAAATAGCACTGTTGACACAAACTGTCAGTGCTCAGAAAAACAATCTTTGGAAAGCATAACAGCGATGCATAAATTATTATCCAAGGGTTTTTCAAAGGATGACTACAAAATTGTATTCGTAGGTACCGAAAACGCAAAATGCGGAACTGATGTTAGTGTCTCAATTATTAAAGATTTGTTGGATGGACCCCAAAATACTAACATTATTTTGATCAGGGCGCCTCTTGACCAAAATAGAACTATTCTCAATGGGTTTATAAAAAAGCAAAACGAACAGATCTCCAAATTAGTCGAAAACCAAAAGGACGCATTCTATGTGGACTGCAATAGATTTATCGGGCACTTTCAAGTTAATCAAAACGGATAATTGACGTATTCAGGAAAGTACACTATTTTGAGCCATATATTTGAAAAAGACATTAACTCATTGAAACAAACTGAAAGGCATAAGTCTGTCACAGATGACAAATTGAGCTATGGTACTGTCACAACACGCAGAAATAAGAAAATTTGCAATAGTACCAAATCATCAGGTATCCAACAAGATAATCCACATTTTTTATTTCCTCCGCAGCAGAAACCATCACCGATATCGATAATACTCGACTAACACATTCAGTATTTTACCAGAATGTTCGAGGCCTCAGAACCAAATCATCGCAAATCATGTCCTCAGTAAGAAGCTGTAATTACGACTGCATAATGCTCACCGAAACATGGCTTTCACGCAATCATCTGAACTCAGAGTTTTTCCCTGATCACTACAAAGTATTTCGTTGTGACCGAAACTACGATCGCCTAGCATGCAATCGAAGGGGCGGGGTTCTTGTATCACTGAAGAACACAATTCTAGCCTGATGTCGATTCCAGCATGTAAGGATTATGAAAGTGTTTGGGTACAGACTAGCTTCAGCAATGCTAGAGCAATTCTATGCTGTGTTTACTTTCCTCCCAATGCAACGCTTGAAACATAGGTACTCACATTTTACTAACACCTGCGAAGAACTACGCAGGAGACACCATGACACGAGTTTTTTCATCTTTGGCGACTATAACTTACCGGGGTTAGATGGCTCCTTGGTGGAGACTTTTTAGTCCCTACCGGTATTCGCATTTCAACGGAAGAATCCATCATCGACTGTATGTGTTTTTTAGAACTTCAGCAGCACAACTCAATTGCTAACCAGCTTGGTAGAACTTCGGATCTGGTTTTCACTGGCGACATTCAATTCTGCAGACTGGATAAGAGTGAATTCCCTTTAGTGGAGGTCGACACTCACCACCCTCCACTGGAATTTCACTTTAACTCCCGAACCATCTCGAGAATAAAACAAACATAACGGTACACCAATTTCCGAAGGCTGATTATCTGGCTAGAAACCAATTTCTGAACAATGCTGACTGGAACTTCCTAAACTCTCAAGATGACTCTGAGCTAATGATTCAGCAGTTCTATAATGTCATCGGTGAGACAATCGAAACTTATGTCCCAAAGAAGGTTGTGGCTACGACTAGGTTCCCTAAATGGTACTCTCCTCAATTAAAAAAGCTATTAGGAAAAAAAATCGTCTCTATCACAAACACAGAATTTCTGGTTTGCACAGCGACTATGTTTTGTATTCTGAGGTTCGCCGAGAGAGTAAGTTTCAAATTGAACTCTGCTATGTTCTTTACATTTCAAGCACAGAACACATGATCCCAGAAAATATTAAGCCCTTTTGGTCGTTTATAAACTCCCTAAAGAAGGAAACCGGCATACCCAAAAGAATGCATTTGAACGGTTTACTCTTGAAGAATCCGCAAGACATTGCTGATGCTTTTGCTGAGCACTTTCAATCCAGTTATTCTGACCATTCGATCATTCGTGACGAGAAACCAAAACGTGGAGTATGGCGGAACACTTGTGCATAATCACCTTACAATTGAGCAGATCTCTGATAAGCTAAAACAATTAGATTGTAATAAGAGTGCGCGTCCGGATGGGGTACCTCCAGTCTTTCTGAAACAGTGCTGCGAGTCACTGGCAGGACCAATCTGCTCTCTGTTTCAAAGTACCTTCACTAAGGGGGTTTTTCCTTCCTCCTGAAAAGAGTCCACACTCTTCCCTGTTTACAAGACTGGTGAAAAGGCAGACTTTAAGAATTACAGATGTATATCCATGCTATCAGCCCTACCAAAGATTTTAGAATCCATCATCACTGACGAAATCTTTGAAACTTATAAGAATTACATAATTGAGAACCAGCATGGATTCTTTAGAGGCCGCTCAACTTCTACTAATCTAGCCGTCTACCAGAATTTCCGGCACCAGATCGATGTATTATATACTGACTTTTCAAAGGCTTTTGATAGTGTGTGTCACAAACTTCTCCTTTTCATGCTTTCAAACATTGGAATTGGCTCACACTATCTTACATGGATCAAAAGCTACCTTTCTGGATGGCGGCAACGAGTGCTAGTTGGAACTGTCGCCTCAAAGGAAGTTACGGTACTGTCGGGTGTTCCACAGGGCTCCCATATAGATCCGGTATTGTTATCATTGTTTATTAACGATATTACGTCTTGTTTTAAAAAATCTGAGTTCCTGATGTACGCAGATGACCTTAAATTTTATTCCACAGTTAATAAATCATCTTTCGACATTCAGTCAGATCTTGATCGTGTTGTCTTCTGGTGTGAAAAGAATCTCTTAAATCTTAATGTTAATAAATGCAAGAAGATGAGTTATTATAAAATCAATAGGCCCCTTCAAATAGAATATCATATCAATGAAACGACACTCGAATCCGTATCAACTTTCAATGATCTGGGCGTAATGTTTGATAGAGATCTCTCATTCAATTCACACATAGATCAGATTGTTGCATAAAGCTTTAGGCTATTGGGGTTTATAAAAAGGAACACATCAAACAAGACAGACACCAAAGCAATTACTACCCTTTACAACTGTTTGGTAAGAAGCATTTTGGAATATGGTTGTGTCCCGAATTATCTGTCACAAATCCAGACTGGAAAAAGTCCAGAACAAATTCTTCAAATATCTCCTATTTAAACATCGCTTTCCGTACCAAGACCTCACCTACGAAACAAGGCTCTTGCTGTGTGGCCTCAAGTCGCTTGAAGAACGCCGCCATAATTACTACTCATTTTTTCTGCACAAATTGATCCATGGTCAGATTGACAGCCCAAAGTTGTTGAGTCTTGTGCAGTTCAAGGTGCCTGCAAGAACTACGAGACACCAGCTACTGTTTGTGCAGCTGCCCCACCGGACCAACTATGGACAAAGGGCTTTCTTTCATAGACCAAATGTTATCCATATATAATAGAAAATTTAACCACATTGACATTTTTAATATTGGTTTTTATTCTTTAAAGCGTCTGGTCTCTTAATTAATTTATTTTGTTTCTTCCTTATATATTGTATGTTTTTCGTTGTACGTTTTCAAATTTTATATAATTTAATGTTTAATGTTTAATGTTTAATGTTTAATGTTTAAGTTTGTGTTTTATGTACCATTTCGAGCTTGCTCTGTGGCGTACTGTACTGAATAAATAAATAAATAAATCATAGTCCATATCGACATCGGAGTTATTACCAAACGGATCTAAAACTCAAAAAATTATGCCAATCAAATATTTCAACAAATTATCTAAGACTCGGAGAACTTACCGCTTTAGTCTTCATCAGAAGTATCAATTTTTTTATTAAAAAGTTTCAAAACACCAATAAAACCACAAAAACTCAAGAAACTTAACCTCTTCCAATACGCGTTAAATCAACTAACTATTTGACAGGCAGAGGGGTTCAAGTGCACTTAGTTCCTTTTGCCAGTTAAACATATGGGTGAATTATTTAGCTAGTTTATTCAACGCTTCAAAGATGGCAGCACCCGGATTTAAATGTATGTACAGGGTGTCCGGTTATAAATGTAACCCTCCTTTAACTTTGTTATTTGCCCTCGTATAAAAAAATGATAAATACAAAAGTTGTAAGGATTTTTATACAGTTTTCTGCGGTGTTACTAGAAAAACAATTGAACATCGAAATTCTACTGTACAGATTAAATTAATGTTTTTTTTAATGGGACACCCTGTATATTCTTCTGTATATCGATAGAGCTCTTTAAGGCGAGTTCAGTAATATAAGGTTTGTTGGGTCTAGCTATAATAGTTACCACGTAAATTGCAAGAATGTCGGGTATTTGATTATTACTGCACACTCTCCTAACTTCTTTATTTGGTGAGCTAGAAAAAAATTCTTCCTTCAGATGCTTTTCTGATGTTCAATTTAACACCGCAGAAAAGCTTCTGAAGGAACCTACAACTTTTGTATACAACATTTTTTTCTAGCTTACCAAATAAAGAATTTAGGAGAGGGGTTTAGTAATAATCAGATACCCGACACTCTTGCAATTTGCGTGGTAGCATAGCTAGACCCAACAAACCTTATATTACTGAACTCGTCTTAAAGAGCTCTACCGATATCCGGAAGGATATATAGGGTGTCCCATTTAAAAAAACATTAATTTAATCTGCACAGTAGAATTTCGATGTTCAATTGTTTTTCTAGGAACACCGCAGAAAACTGTATGAAGATCCCTACAACTTTTGTACTGAACATTTTTTTATACGAGGGCAAATAAAAAAGTTAAAGGGGGGTTACATTTATAACCGGACACCCTGTACTTAGTTCCCTTTGCCAAGATATAAAATAGTATTTTAACTTTCAAGTTCAACACATTTTTCAAAAAATGTCACTTGAACCCCTTAGCTTCTGACCCCCTCAAATACCATGGGCATACAACGCATTTTGCATTTTGAAGTTTGCAGTAGCAATAAAAATATTAGTTCTTAGTAGAGTCAATCTTGAGTTCAATGAATTTGGCCTACTACCCATTCAAAATTTAGGGTTATAAGGGGCGTGATCACGATATTCGAACCTACAGTCTTACAAATGTCTGTTCAAATCGAACCTTGAAAACTGGAGCGTTGCAGTAGTCAACTTTGACAGTTTTGTATGTAATATTTTGCATGAATTGGTAGTATTGCATGGCAAAAAAACCAATATGCTTTTGAACCACCTAGCAAAATGACACTTACCCCATCTTTACGTATTACTATAATATTACTATCATCGTGAAGAAGAACAACATCTTTATTCCTAGAGTCGAAAGTGATGCTTCTGATGGGATGGGTTTTTGATTTCCAGCCGCTTGAGTTTTCCAGTTTCTTCGAAAAATCTGTGAATTTCTTGCTTTCCAGACTATATTCAAGTACCTAAAATTAGTGTTTAATGTCGATTTAGTACACCTCAAAAATTAGCAAAAATAATACATCTATAATTTTGAAGTTTTGTATATTTCAAATATGATACCTTGATTGTTGTTTTTAAAGCTTTGGCATCTTATTAAATTTATTGTTATAGCTTATAAAATAGAATAGCGATAATTTCTACTTACTTTATTATCGGCATACGCAACAACTATACAAGAAGTAATGGAGTTAACACCCACCGTTACGGGCGGTACTTGATACCTAGGGAGTTTTGCATGGAAAGAATATCCATCTACAGTATGACTAAATATAACTATATTACTATTGCTGTCGGCCGCAATCAGATATTGCCCACAATCGGATACTGTCAGCAAGCTCACTGTATCTGTTAAGTGTCCTAAAAAAACACATTATTAAAATATTTTCATTACTTGAAAAAACGAAGTTCATGGCTGTTGTACTAGCAAAGGTCACATGCTTGAACTGCCTAAAAAGACTTCTTGCTCAACTCCTAGTTTCTCTAGAAAGCATATCCAATTTGTTCGTGATATAATGAATGTTCTCTGATAAATCTAATACATTTTCCCACCATACTAGAAATTTACGTAAGTAAACACAAAAGGTTATTGAATTTTGAAACCAAAGATTAACTTTGCTGTATTTCGATAACAAAGAAAGCATCAAAACAAAATCAAAAAAATATAAAAAAATACTGATTGAGAGCCGAAGACTAATGAAAACCTAGTGAAGCATCAATAAAACTAAAAATTAATATTAAAAAAGTCACTGGTAGATACAATTCGGAGAAAAGTAAAGCAGATAACTATAAAAAAATACTTGTCGATGCCCGTGCCCGAAAATGGATCTGTATAAAATAAGCAAGAACTCAATAAAAATATCGATTTCCTTTCAAAGCCGTGGTTATTTCCATTCAAGAGCACGTTCGATTCAATAAATATATTTAATTGGACTGTTTGTTATCTGTACCAAGAGTCTAATATACCCGGCCTTTCTAGTTATATTTGGTGCCAAAGGCAGCAACACCCACTCAACTGTTACGAGTATAAACTAAGAGGGAAGAACAGAAGAAAATTAATATTCAGCAATGTATTTGAGCAAATGAAACTGAGTAATAAAAAGCCTGCAGATTGGATAAAAGATATAAAAAGCCTGGGGTATGACAGAGCAAATTTGAAAAATTGTGAAAACAAGATATAAAAGAAGAAAAGAATCCCGCAATTTGCGGGTTTCTTTCCTTTTCTTTTTATATCCCGCAAATAATTAAAGACATTAAAGAAGGTAATATGAAGACTGATTAAAATAATAAATAGCGTGAAGAATAGTATGGTAGTATGATAAGACGTTGATACGCTGGCTACAAGACCACGTCGATGATGATATAATTAGAGTGAAACATCATTGTACGACAAGTCATCAATGGCATCTAACTGAATTGCCAAATTGTTCATTTATCAATCACATTGCAAACAATATAGTATGGGAGCTGGCAGACAATATGGTGAACGATATTTTTCAAAATTTTTACCAATAGAGAAGAAGTGTTTGATAATCGAATAAACCAAATTTGACCGTCTGCCGATTCAAAGTGGTAGCTTTAGTTGAAGGGGTGAACTCAAAAAGGGTTTGTTTTCAATTCTGATGAACAAGATTTTTCAATTTAAATTTTTTATAAAATAGTTAAGATAATTACCACAGATATTAAATGTTTGGAGGCAGCCGATTTTTTGACAGCTCTACTAAAGCAGACGCCTGTCAAACATTACATAAATAAGGCATTGGTGAATGACATTATTCAAAAACGGTTTTTTTATACATCGATTCGTCTGTCACCCGATTGTAATAGGACATAAAGGCAGACGATTTTTTCGGCAGCAATTTTTTGGCAGACGCTGTCAAAATGATACATTGACATTTAGTAAATATTATTTTTCAGAGGTGAATATTTCACAGTGTTAAAGTATTGCTTTCGAAATTGATGTCGACATGCATGCAGAGGTTTCTACTGCCATCTTAATGAATACCAGACAGGTGCCAAAATGGCGGACATAAAATTTTAGTGAAAGTCATTTTTCAAAATTATTTTTTTTACCAATCGATTCACTAAGCATTAAGTAATCATAATACACATCAGCAGACTATAAATTCGGTAGCATAGCATTTTTGTTGCAGACGTTCTGAAATTAGGTAAAATTTGAGTAGGAATATTTTTAAAGTTAATCAAATCAACTCAAATCAAAATCAAAATTACATGTCAAAATACACAAATAAGTGTTTACACAAGTCAAACAGTAATACATTTAAAATATTTTTACATGACATAATTTTTCGGTTACAATTTCAAACCACACAAATAAAAATAAATATTAAAATAAAAATTAAAATTAAGGACAGTACATACAATTACATACACATTAAAATAGAGTAAATACTCATTCAAATTAAACTAATTCCAAGTATGGTTTAAATATTCGTATGTGCTGTAAAAGGAATTTAAAAGCAAAATGGCATTTTTAAATTTAGTAATAGGTAGAGACCTAATGGATACAGGCAGCCTATTGAACAGCTTCACCGCAACAAACCCAAGTTGACTCTGGCCCTTCTTCAGTCTGTAGCGGACAGCAACCAAATCTGTCTTCTTCCTTGTGTCATATGAATGAAAATCAACGTGATTGGGATATTTATCCTGATCATGTTTGACATGCAAAACATTTTCTAAACTGTAAACACAGGGAAAGGTAAGTACATTAAGACCGGCAAAAGCTCGCTGACAGTCCTCCCGGTATCCGAAACCTGCCATAATACGAATGGCCTTTCTTTGCAGCCCAAACACCGTTGCCGAATGTGCACCCCACACGAGAATACAATATAACAGAATGCTATGGAAAAGTGAAAAATAAGCTGTTTTCATTGCATCAATTGATACACATCCACACAGGCTTCTCAGCACAAAAACACCACTTGCAAGCTTCCTGTGCACACATTCCCCACATGCACCTCCCATTTCAGCTTACTATCCAGCCAGACTCCCAAGCATTTCACACTATCAGTAGTTTCCCGCACGTTCTTCAATGTAAAAAGCCTTTTCTGGGTCTTACCTGCATTCAGCAAAAGCCTGTTCGATAGGAACCACTCCTCAACCACCAACTGTGCAGCAGTCAGCCCCTCTACAGCAATTTGCTCAGTTTTGCCTACTACAAACACTGTGGTATCATCAGCAAACAGCACATATTTTTCTTTAGAGTTGATGATCATTAATAAAGATCAAGAATAAGATTGGCCCTAGAACGGTACTCTAATATTGATATGCGTCGGAGCAGACGACACCCCATCTACACGTACTGTTTGATATCGGTTTCGTAAGTAAGAATCAATTAGACTGATACTATTTTCACAAAAGTTATAATGCTTAAGCTTGCTGAGGAGGAGGCCGTGCGCCACACAAAAGGCCTTGCTAAGGTCGCAAAACAAAACTGATGTTGTTCAAATGCCTCTAAAATACTGTCAGTAAGACTTAGAATACCAAGAATTGTGTTCTTATCCTGCCTGAAACCAAACTGGCTGGCAGAAAAGATATACCTACTTTCAAAAAAGTTCACTATTGGACTGGCCATACCTTTTTCAAAAATCTTTGAGAATACTGGCAATAGAGATATTGGCCTATAATTTGTAACATGGCTAGGGTCACCTTTTTTAAAGACAGGGGTTACCGGTGCTCGCTTTTGTACACTTGGAAATATTCCAGCATTAATGCCCTGATTAATAAGCTTAGTGAGAGGCAGTATGATCAGGTCCCTGACGCACTTTATCATTTCTACAGAGACGCCATATATCTGTACTCTTTTTGTTCTTTAGGCTATCAATTATATCTCTAACTTCAACAAATGTCAACCCCCCGAAGGCTAAAATCTCATCAGGGTCAGGTAATTACTGAAACGCCCGAGGGGATCCACATCTGTCAGAGGCAGGTTACCAGTTATGTCATTTGCAATTTGAGAGAAAAAATCATTGAACTCCTGAACAGGTATCCGAGAAATGCTTCTAGTTTTACTGTTTCCCCTACTATTATTATTAATAATATCCCACATAGACCTTGCAGGATTCACAGCAGTGGCAATGGATCTGTCATTGACAGCCTTTTTGCATCTTTTATAGCTTTTCTATAATCTTTTTTGAAATTTTTGTAGTTTGCTAAATCAGCCATACATCCACTCTCACTATATTCATCAAAGAAATACCTTAAATGTACTCTCATGCTCTTCAGAGAATCATTAAACCAGTTTACCATATTTGGTTGATCAGACCTGACAGTGAAAGATTTAACTGGAAAAGAAATTAAACTTGCGTTCTCTATAATGGACAGGAAACCCTCAAAATTTGCTTCAATATCTAAATCAGTTCCACCCGCAAAGTCCCAGTTTGCAGATTCTATTATATTATGAAACTCAAAGAGGTCCTTTGCGTTATTGGACGTAAAATAACCTTTTCAGCTTTAGTCACTTTATCAGTGGTTTGAAAACTAATAAGCTGACCCTTATGATCAGAGAGATGAAAATCCACAATGTCAACCACAAAGGAATTATATTGGAAGTTTAGAAAAATATTATCCAGGCAGGCATCCCCACGAGTCGCCTCCTTGACCATACACTCAAAACCATACATTCTAAAAAGATGTATAAGACGCTCAGACTCACCTCGTCCTGACCTAAAAGATACATTAAAGTCGCCCGCTAGTACTACCTTTTTGCCCTTACACTGGGACAGTATACACTCCGCTGCATCCTGAAAAACCCCAAAGTCCCCTGTAGGCGACCTATATATGCAAACAATTAAAATATTCAATGGTTTCACTAATACAGCACAAGATTCTATACATTTTTCTACATTGATATCATTAAAATTATTTATCACAGTAAAGTCTAAGGATTCTTTAATGAGAATAGCGGTACCTCCACCTTTATAAAGTTCTCTTACTGAATAACTTGCAGTTTTAAAGGTTTCAACATTTAAAACACTGATTTCAGGTTCGCTAAGCCAGTGCTCAGTCAGGCAGAGAATGTCAAGTTGTTTGTCAGCAATTGCTGCCTCCAATTCATGTATTTTAGACCTTATCGATCTTACATAGTAGTGGAGAATGTTTATCTTCTTTTTTGGGTAAACTGCCTGCCTTGCGCTGTCCCTGCTTGAGGCTCTATCTTCCTCAGGTTTAAAAAATTATTAACAATAACACCTACGGGCCAGATGCTTCCATTTAAAACGTTCTCCTTGCAACCCAGTGGAACTTGAACCTTTAATGAACTGTATTTACGTTCAGTTTTTGTTTTTACCTTTTCGCAATCATTTGCTTCCACATCATTATGTTTATGGTAACTTTTTATTTCGTCGGGGGTGCAATCTGCGTCCAAACCTGACAGAAACAGCTAGGCCGAGTTTCTACTGTCCACGACTTTCAGTCCCGTGTTAATCGCCCTACTACCTTTTATTGGGTTGGGTCTCATTTTTGGGTTAAAATTTGCCTTTTTTCTGTTATGGACCAGTATCCATTCAACCTCAGTTTCCTTTCCCAGAGGTTTTTGTATCACTTTAGGAACGATAGGCGTAGTTGGACTCGGTTTTCCCTTTTCAAAAACATCGTCACACTCATCCTCAGAAATTTTAAAGTTAGTGTTGATGTCAACAATGTTGTCTTCTTTGTTGTTTGTATTTCTGTTCTGGAACCGATACTTTCCGTGAACGGCGTAGAGTCGTAGCAACCGATGCAGTCGCTTTCAATTGGTTGTTGTTGCTACTTTCGATTTGGCCAACTTTTCTTGACGTGGACATTTTCGCGACAACTTAATTGTATTTACCCTTTCCAGCATCCACCGGGAGCCGCGGCTGCGTATGCGCACCAGTGGCAAGGATGTTTGAGGGATCTTTTTTTTCATATTCTTGAAATTTTTGTACTGAGTCGTTAAGCTTTTCCTCAGGGAGGGCTTTGTTTTCTTGTAATAGGATATTTTTACCTTGCATCTCTTCAATCAGCAGTCTCAGAAGCTGTATTTCTTCATCCTTGGCTTTGACAACTCCATCTAGGGTTATGTCGTCCTTGACATCTTCGCAGCAAATTAATCGCGTTTCATCGATTAAATTGACCTTCTCTAGCCAATCCCTTTTGATACAGGATTTATGATACCCTTTGCCACACTTTGTACACACCAAACAGCTAAAAAGCTTTAATTTGCAGCACTCAAAATTACTTTTTTCTGCGAGCGAACTTTTACCGCTATTTTCATCGTCGGTCATCTTGGCCATCAACAAAACGTCTACCATTTTGACTTCGAACCTGGTAGATCTAAAAAATGCAGCCTAAATAGTTGAAACAATTTTTAATCATAGATACTCTTACACAACAAATATAACAAAATAAAAAACGCAAAAGTGAATAGCCTAGAACACATCTACTTTTAGATGGCAGCATTCAAGCATTCCACCAATGTACCTAAACCTCGACCTAAACTAGCAAAATATCAAAAACAAAGTATTTATTCTAACATTATTTTTTTTAAACTAACGTACTGGCCTAATAACTAATCAGTGTTATGATTGTGCGATTACTATTTTCACATTAACAGATAATATAAAATACCTACCGACTAATGTTGCCAACATAAAGCGGCTTTAAGAAACGTCGTAAGAATATTCTAATCTTAATAAAGGTCTAATTACAATAGGACACTTAACAAATAACTTTAAAAAATGTGGAGGGAATAATCATAAATCTTATAACTAAGTACTTAAAATGCTAAATCATAAACCTCCTGTGTCGTGTTTAAAACTGTACAAATTGGCATTAATTATTCATTATAAATAGAATATAATGAAAACAAATCTGCCTTACTAATAAATAAACTCGAAAAGCAAACCTAAATTTTATTATTTTCGTGCTTATTAACTGAAGGAATAGCTTTAAGTTTTATTAGTTTCAGCCTCAAAAATCACAACATACCTATTAGTTATTTGGATAATATCACAGAACGTTTAAAAAAATGGTAGAAACAGCCTTTAGACATAAACATAAATTAAACATTAAAATATAGCTTACTTTTTAAGATGAATAGTAAAAAATACATTGGAACAAAGAAAACTATAGTCAACTTTACTCTAATAAAAATTAAATATTGACTGTTGTTAAAATTTTAAATAGAAAAATCTAAGGTATTGTAAAATAAAGTAGGTGTTCTCTACCAATTTGCTGCTTACCACTGCATGTAATAACGTTGCACAATGTCCGAGAGTTTGCAGTAAGATTCTTTATTTGTAATTTAAATTTTGACAAATGTCAATTTTTCATTTTTATTCGAGTAAAGTTGACTATATGTAGTTTTTAAATGTAACTTTTAACAAAAGAAAGTTATTGTTTACATGAAGAAAAATACTTCATGAACTGACGAAAACAAAATATTAGTTAATCATTGTCTTCTTCGCTCGACATTTCAATTGACGTAAAATCATCATCGCTGTCTTCGGCGATTTTGTTTTCATTACTAAGAAGTAAAATATATCATCAACTTCTTGAGGTGTGTGACCAGTAAACCAAAGAGGTTCAAACTTGTTGTCCTCCATTACTTGGTGGATCATAGAAAGATGGTTGTGTCTGTGGCATAATTTCATATAGCTACAATTTGGTTTGTTCTTTTTATTTTTTCCAAGAGAATCGACTTACAAGGAGGAACATTTGAGAATTTAATATTTTCTTCAGCGTAAGCGTATTCTCTTTTGCTTTGCATTGGTAAATATTAACAAAAGTATCCAATCTGACTTTATTCACGTTGTGAATATTTGCTCTTC
>JAEQML010073897.1:0-14699 GCA_016904865.1 Pissodes strobi | reverse complement strand
GGTAAATGGTCGATTTTCAACTGTCAATATTTCAAAAACAGTTGGAGATAGGTATAGGACATTATTCATGAAATATGTCTAGAATTCTCCGCAAAATCCAAATATGCAATAATATACAGGGGGTTCCATTTAATAAAAAAATATTTTTTCTGTCAATCTAATTTGGAACACCCTGTATATCTTCATTTTATGTCAGAATATGCGCGATCGAAAAACAAAATCGACGGGTCCGAGCGATTTTTAAAAAAAATTGTGGTTTACGAGACAATGAATTTATTCCATACTTTACGGACGCACTGTATGTTAAATATAATATGTTATCAAATATTAGTCTATTCCGCTCCATTAATTCTACCTATTTATCAATGATTTTCAATGTTCGGTATAATGATCTGCAGTGACATCTATCTGTGAATGGATATATTTTGCACAATTAACTTTAAGGAGAACAGGTACGCAAATTGCTATCTTTAATGTATGGATTTGTGTCGGTGCAGATCGCTTGATTTTTGGGAATGCCATGCCATGCCGGGAACGGGCTTATCTCGTGTAGTAGGTAATTGAAGAACCTAGAGGGTTGTTCAATGCCTGTAATCTACGATAGATTGCTACATTTAGCGTATGTTGATTGTTTCCTTAGTTTGTCGCCGGGTTTCCTACAATGGTTGTCACGTGTTTTAAATTTCCCAATGAAAAGCCATTGAATTTAAATAGGTAGAATGTACAATTTTGAAAAGAAGATGGTTGGCATCTTGTGTACAGCGTTCGACGCGGTAAGTGATAATTTTTTGATCTTAAAATATTCTATTCATCCTGCATATTTTTCAATAGTCTTTGCATATTTTAAATACAGAATTGATATGATATGTTTTTGATTCGGTTAATCATATTTCACTAAAGTAAAGAATTTAGCATTTTTATATTGCACTTTCGAGTGTTTGACGATTTCAATAATCTGAATTTTTTATGGTGACCTTTAGGTTTGAATACCATTTTTTGGTGAATAATTGCGTATCTTATCGGTCAAATTCGTGTAATTTGATACTGGTTTAATCCAAATATATAGAGAACGTAATTATTTCATCGTTTGGTGGTCATACATATGATTTTAGATTTTACATATTTTCATTTAAATTGAACAGTATTACTTGGAAGATTCTCAAAGCGAATTTTATATGTTCCTGTAAAATGTAGTTAATTGAATTTGAGTAGAATTTCGCTGAATTTTCTTTAGTAGTGTTGTTGATCGTAGTTTTTCAGGCTTATTTCATTAATCTTTCAGTTGATTTGTAACATCAAACTATAATTATTATCACTTATCGTGTCACGTTGATCCATGATGTACCGGCATTGATTTGCATATTAAAGAGGTTTAAGCACATGTGTGTAAATTTACCTGGTTTATTTTTTCTTTATCGTTTATCTAAGTTCCTATCTCAAAGCGAGATATTAATTATCTAATCTTTATTTTTGATTAATTGAGACGTAATTTACGTCAAATTGTTGTTTATGTGCCAAGGGCCATATTAATAAATTAAGTAAAGAAATTACCTATTTGGAGTCATTAGACTTGTTGAAGAGAGGTTGTACCTCGTTATTTGTATTTTTTTTTATAAAAATCTAGTTATTTTCTATTTGAAGTTGCCGAGATCCACTGTGGGATAAGTTTCATAATATATATTTTTTTAGTTTCTAATTTCAATCATCATTTCCTTTGAATTTCATATCTCTAAGTAAAGAAAAGAAATATCTTGAGTAACAGTAATTATTCAAAGTGTCATTTAATCATAGTTATCTATAATTGTTGCTGAACGTAAATTGTAATTTAAGTTCTGATTATATTTGCTGTAACCAGTAAATTTTCAATTTGTTGGTTAAAACCTTGTATGTCAAACTGAGGTCCACAGGATACTCTTCTAATTAATTAATTAGCGGTACAAGTTGGTCTAAAACATCCAATATTTTTTTTATGCAACTCCTGCTCCAAGACGATACCTACACAGATCTTTGTGGTGACAGTCGGTCCGACAGCAGCCACGCACAACTAACAGGGAACCATTCCGGGAATTGCCGTTAAGCCCTGGTTACGCCTATAGCAGGGAAGCTTAGGTACAGGCAAAGAGGTTTTCAGTGGAGGTCCCAAGTGATCACGTGGTTTGCAGATAACAGGACGAGTTAAGTATTTGGATGTGTCAAAGAGTTTTTTTAGATTGGAAAGACCAACTTGTTATAATAACTAAATTTGTTCATTGTTCACATTACTAGTCAATTTAGTCAAGTTTA
Source organism: Pissodes strobi (assembly GCA_016904865.1). Classification (NCBI taxonomy): domain Eukaryota; kingdom Metazoa; phylum Arthropoda; class Insecta; order Coleoptera; family Curculionidae; genus Pissodes; species Pissodes strobi. The sequence goes on along the minus strand of JAEQML010073897.1, from coordinate 12,416 downwards.
AACTTCATTAATTATATTATAAGTTGTATTTACATCCGATTATATGAATTTCAACAATTTTTAACAAAAAAACCTCACCATTGATAATTGTAAATTAGCTGTTAAATTAATATATTGTTTTTTAAAAAAATTATCTTCTTTGATTTACTACAGGACTGGGCTCTATGAGACGTGAATTATTTTTATCTTTGTAAATTCTAGTTATTGTTATCTAAATATTCTATATTTTTTGTTTGCATCGTCTCTAAGAGCTTGGCGCCCACAATCACATATGTAATAGAGTTAACGGGAGAACCGTTAAATCGAATCCACCCCTAGTCTCATTTAAATTAAATTAAATAAATGAATTATCCTCACAAATTGATGACTGAGCGAGAAATTCATTACAAAGTATCTTCACTAATTGGTTATAATACTACACCTGCTCCAGCTCAGGGTAATTTAAATGATGTCAGACGTTTGAAAGTCAATTAAACACAATATGATAGTGAATTACCGATGCTGAAATAGAACATAGTACAAGTAATTACGTAAATGATGCAGATGTCACAATAAATACGTCCCTACTAGTGGCAACGCCGTTAGAACACACAGAATCAGCATCACGTCGGCGGTAGCACTCCGAAGCATCAACATCACGCTCGCAATCTCTGTTGTCAACATCGCGCCCTTCTAGCAGTGCTTCTGTTGGATCCTAGTTTTTACTACGTCGCATCCCTCAAAAACGAAACGCCCAAAATCTCAACCATCAATACTTGGAGTTACAGAAAAAGTTACTTTGTTGGAAAAAGAAGTTAGCCGAGGCGATGAACCAGAAAGTGCCATTTTTTCCGAAGTTTACTGCCGTATATGGAACGTCTATGGCTTTTTGACAAATTAGAGCTCAGAAGTACTATACAACAATTAGTATTCGATACATGATTCAACAGCAGCCACCGGTGTCGGTGCAACAGAAAAAGCAACCTGCGACTCAACAGCAGCCACCGGTGTCGGTGCAACAGAAAAAACAGCCTGCGACTCAACAGCAGCCACCGGAGCAACAAACCCAGGAGTTGTTACAAAGTCAATCCCCATTATTTGATGAAACACCAACATATCACTTTTACCTAGCCAAACCCAACCCACATCACAAGCGTTTCCACTACTAGCATATGGAAATAATTACTTTCCCAGGGACATGGAAGAAGAGGAGTTTAATGAAAGTGTAATCTTTATGCCTTAACTAGTTTTTTTTTTACTTACCTTATTGTACCCACTAATCGTTCTTCAGTAGAAATTGGCTTCCCGAAGTTGGTAGTTTTTTTCACAATACTCGTTCTAATTTTATTTAGCAGTAAATCAAATGTGTGTATGCTCATTCGACGGTACTAGAAACATCTCTCTGGGTATTTTCGCAAATGTTTATACAAGTGATGATATTCCCCGTATGCTTTTCTGTATCTATTGATGGGATGTACACCATATTTCCTTTTGTTCTTTAAAAAAGGGTCTATAAATGCATCATTTTCCAAAAGAAAGGCAATTCGACGAGCTCGTGTGAGAGGCGTGACGAAACTTGATATGTGAATCGCTTTTCGGTGGACAGATTCTCGTCTGTCGCTCGCTACATTGTCGTGAATGATTTGTATCTGGCGAAAAATCGCTCAAAAGCGTGGCCGCAGCCTTAAACGTCACAGTGTAGCGTTCACCTTCATACAGTAGCGACAAAAACAATTTTCATGTTTATTTACCTAAAAACGAACAATTTGGCACTGATTTTTTTGCTTCTACGGCTTGAGAATCAATGTAAGTATGCTTTCTTTTTATTAATTCGCTTATGTGTATTCCTGATGCATGCAATACTATATTATTTGCTGGGTATAATTACCTGTCTGTAGTATTTTGTAACTAAAGTTTAATGGCGTAGGATGGGAGACATGGGCACCTAAGAAGGCGGGGGCATTGGGCATGCCCATCGCTCCCTACATTCATGCCCAACGCTCCCTGCATTATAGATGTTTTCTTTTTTTTCAGAAAAATATGCCGTTTCGATACACAAAAAAGACAAACCGTATTGGGATACCAAATGACATAATCGAAAGAGCTATCCACGAAGTCCGTGAGGGTGCAAAGGTTCAGCCAACGGCAAAGAACTATGATATCCCTAGATCTTCTCTTCACCGTTATTTAAAGTTAGAGGGAACTTTGAAAACGCCACTACCAAATATATAACACGAAAAATATTCATTGATCACGAAGGAAAGGCACTCGGTGAGTATTTAGTTAGATAATCCCAATTACATTACGGCTTGACAAAACTAAACCATAGAAAGTTTGCATACGAATATGCAGTTACTAATGGAAAAGATATTCCTGAAAATTGGAAGCAACATAAATATGCATCAAAGGACTGGATCAGGGGCTTTACGTCTCAAAACCAAAATTTGTCTTTGCGCACTCCTGAGCCGACTAGTTTATCACGTCAGTTTCTCCTTAGACATGGCATACTGTCTCCGGAACAGTTCGGATTTTTACCAAACAAGTGTACTAATGACGCCATGCTCTTATTGCTGCACGATGTTTACTCATCCCTTAACAACAATCCCCACTGCTACAGTCTCCTGTGATTACGCTAAAGCATTTGACTGTGTGTGTCATGACATCTTGTTAAAAAAACAAAATTTTTATGGAATCCGTGGTATTCCTTCGAACTGGTTTCAATCTTGTCTTGAAAATAGGCAGCAGTTTGTTAGAGCGAACGGTTCTGATTCTGATTGGAGATTAATTGCCAGTGGAGTTCCACAGGGCTCTGTTCTTGGGCCTATCCTTTTTCTAATATACATTAATGACATCACATAGCTAAAAATAAATGGTAAAATTTCCCTCTTTGCTGACGACACAAGCATAACTTGGAGCGATTCTAATACTTTCTCCCTACACTCTAATATCTCCAGCGATCTCGTCACAATCAAAACTTGGTCTGACTCAAATTGGCTGTGTTTCAACGTTGATAAAACGATAGCCTTATCTTATAAAAAAAACTTTACAATAACCTTTGCTATTTCACAACAGCAATATATACTTTTAATTACAATCATGATTGTGTTTGTAAGAGTATCAATAAATAAATAAATAAATATTAATATGTTGTGCTCCGCACCGTCGGTTTTTTGTTTTGTTTTGTTTGAATTTTCGTGACCAGTCACCCAATACGCGACAATTCTTGTGTTTGCTTTCTTTCGTATTTTTATTTATTTATTTTTTTTCTTTCCTTTCTACTCACGATTCAAAAAAATTTCTATGTATGTACAAGTGCGACAATTGTCTTGAAGAATTTCCCGATAAGGACAAATATAACAAAGTGCGCTGCAGTGGTGAATGTCGCAGATATTTCTGTATGCAGTGTATGGGCCTTGATAAAGCCACTACCAAGACCTTGCTGCTGGAGAAATTTAACCTCCTACGTTTTTTTTGTGCCCTGTGTGACTCTCCAAATTTGAGATATCTCAACGACAAAATTTCCAACTTATCAAAAAATCAGGTTCCTCAGGAGATATTTGACTCGCTGGCTGACCGTGTGAGTAAATTATCAAACAGTGTACCGACTATTTCTGAGATGTATGATATTTTACTGAATAACGAATCTAAATGGAACCTTTTGGAGAAGAAAATAGACGATATTCACAAAATGTCGGAGGTGTTCTCCATTTGTAACCCTCATTCTCTGTTGAAATCGGTAAGGGAAGTGGAACAGAATGTCTTTACTATTTCTCAAATTCTACTCAACAATACAGAGGAAACCTCAAGATCCAGGTGCAAGACTCCTCGTTCGCTGATATTAAGAAGGGTATTGACAACTTAAAAAGTAGCCTTGCAAATGTTACCACCTTGTGTAGGGACTTAAATTCTAAAATTGCTAACCCAAAACAACATAGTGCTCTACTACGATGACACGCTTTACTTCTACGTCGTGCTCCAACCAAACTACGTCAACGGCATTTGTTTCATCTTCCACTCAAATGGAACTGCCTACTGAAGTTTCCTCAATCCCAGATGATTCCAACTCCGCAATTTATAGAAGTGCCCAAAGATGGCACTATGTGATCGTAGAACACCTCCCGGCAGGATTTACTTCAAATAATATCGTGCACTATGTGAAGGAAAAGTTGAAAACATCAGAATTTATTCGATGCTATAACCTGTTCAGTCAGCGCAATGTCTCCAGAGGAACTACATTTAAAATAGGGACCCTATCAAGAAAGTCCGCTGAGAATTTGTTCGGCGTCAATATCTGGCCACCCGGGGCTCAAGTTAGATGGTCATCGGAATCTGAAATCCCTCAGAAAACTACAAAACTAAAAAAAAACTACAGAGTTCTATCTAACTCCCTCCACCAAGGCGAAAGTGACTAGCAGTCCGACCTCTGGCACTCTGCGGGACTTTCCCTCTCCAGTCAGTGAAGCTAACGCGCATAAGCTAACTACAGTAACTTCTGACAAACAAGCTATCGCTGCTTGCAAAACTAATGCCCTTGTGAGCGATGTCGAAATGGGAATAATATCTCCAGCGATCTCGTCACAATCAAAACTTGGTCTGACTCAAATTAGCTGTGTTTCAACGTTGATAAAACGGTAGCCTTATCTTATAAAACAACCTTACAACAACCCTTGCTACTTCACAACAGCAATATTAAATACGTTGAATCGGCTAAATTCCTAGGTTTGAATATTAGTGCCAACCTTAAGTGGTCCGCACATATTGATTCCTTGACAAGAAACCTTTCTTCAGCCTGCTTCGCAATTCGATCGGTTTCGAAGGAACTAAATCTGTCTACTGCCAGGCTCACTTACTTCTCTTTGTTTGAATCTCATCTTCGCTACGGCCTGCCCTTTTGGGGCTGCTGTAACACCGAACAATTTCGTACCATTTTCAAACTTCAAAAGAGAGCAATTCGTTATTTATTTGGTCTTAATGGCAGAGCTCATTGCGAATACTACTTTAAAAAATATAAAATTCTTACGCTTCCTGCTTTGTTTATTTTAGAAACAACTTGTTTAATACGCAAATATCGAACCATATTTTCCGAAAGGCCACAACATGAGTACCCAACAAGAAATTCGAGTCAGGACATCTACCTTCCTTTTCCCTCCTCTGAGTTAACAAAAAAATCTATTCTTTATAATTCCAAGAAGTTATATAATACACTCCCACTACATCTTAAATCCATCCCTTCATTTGCTAAGTTTCGTGAAAAAACGAAAGCTTACCTACTAGAAAGACCATATTATTTTATAAATGAGTTTGATCGTTACATTTTCTACTTGGGGCATCATGTGCGGTGGTGAAGATCATTTTATAGTTTATCTTTTTGACGAATGAGTGATTTTTCGGATGTACAGGAATTACACAAAATTAAATAAATACCAGGCTATCAATTTTAGTCATGTTTTGTTTACTTTCACTGGTTATTTCAACTCTGCAGCGTATGCACATTGACCGAGTCAAGTTCTCTGACATGACCTTCTTTATTTTTTCCAACAGCAGGCTTCGCTTTAATGTCTGTTGTTTATTTTAATAACGCTGAGTTTCTTTACCCTATGTTTTGTGTACTTCCTGTGGATTTGCTTTAACTGCTTATGATGTTCTGTAATATAGTTTTTTGATAAATCGTGACCAATTTCAACTTGAAAATTGCTTATTGTTCTACTTTTATTGTATATATTGAGTTTTGTTTTGTTTTGTATTTACTCTATTATGGTTAGTTTATTTACCTAATTCGCTTTGTCCATAAAAAATTTATTTGAATTTTTCTGTGGCAATAAAGCATACGTAACTTTGACTGACTTTGACAATCGAGAAAACGTCGTTAGGTTTTTTAACAATTACAGAAGCATTTTGGATCGCTATAAATTTGGACCAGAATCAATCTACAACATAGATGAAACGGTTTAACCACCGTGCAGTCAGCCTAGAAAATTTTAGCAGTAAAGGGTTGCAAACAAGTGGGACAAATGACATCTGCTGAAAGAGGCACCTTAGTTACCCTGTGTGGCACGATTAATGCAATCGGAAATTCTATACCGCCATTTTTTACATTCCCACGTCTGAATTTCAAGCAGTATATGCTAAGTGGTGCCCCGGTGGGATCTAATGGTGCTACGTCTGGATGGATGACTGCAGAAAATTTCGTTTTATTCCTGAAACATTTCACTAAATACGTTAAGCCGTCAACTGCTTTACCTGTTCTCATTATACTTGACCACCACGAAAGTCATATATCAGCAGAAGCTTTAGGATTGTGCAATGAAAACGGCATAGTAATGCTAATACAACATGGCGGACGTGATTGATATTAGTCGAGAGAAAACTGGAAATTTATGTGCCATATGTGTTAGAAAAACAAAAGGAACAATTAAATGTGTACAATGTAATAAATGCTATCATAGTTGTTGTAATGTAAAGTGTCCTGGCTTCAAGATAGTCGACATAGACGAGATTGTTTGTTCCGACTGCAATGGCGAGGAGGATTTGGAGGATGGTAAGAGAATTAAGTTACATACTAGAAATAATGGCCTTTTGAGTATTCTGGTTCTGGAACTGCAGGAAAAGAACGACCTTCTCCGGGGAAAGGTCGACCTTCTCCAGGGAAATGTCGAACTTCTCGAAGAAAAATTAGAACGGTTACATAACAAGTCTTGTATTATTCAGGAGGTTAGAATTATTTTCCCTCTTCCCTCGAATTCCAGCGCCGCTTCCGTTTCCGCTCCTGAAAGTGTCAACGACCGAGACATTATACGTAATTCTACGTATAAGGATAGATTAATGGATGTATTTTGTTCATATAATTATATGCCCTTAGTTAATAAGCCAACTCGTTATTGTAGTACAAAGGCATCGGTGATTGATAACTTCCTTGTGCATTTTAACATTGATTTCTGTACAAGAGTCTTTAACACAGGAATATCGGATCATCAGAGCATAGAACTATGTACATATTATAATGAACCTGCAGTAAATAAGGTGAAGTCTGCTAAAATATATAGGGCCTTTTCACGGGAAAATAAACTTTATTTTTGTTCTTTATTGGATCATGAGGGATGGGAGGTATATGGAAAGAATACAACTAATGAAATGTTTACTTCTTTCTTTAATATTTTTATGCATTATTTTAACCAAGCTTTTCCTAGCAAACCTAAAAATATCATCCAGAAATATATAAAAAAAATTGGCTCAACCATGATGTATTAAGACTTTCAGGTGAATTGAAAAAGTTACATTGGTTAAAGTGCAATTTTACTTGTTTTATGGCAGTGGCACACACACTAAAGGGAGATCCTATGGCGCTCGACGAGCGGTGTGTGTGCGAGGATGTGGATTGACATAGTGATTACAAAACAAGTAGACTCTATAACGATAAAAGGCTAGATATAAGATTATGCTCGCAGAACGAAAAAAGAAATATGATGATAACCAAATTCTAAGATCAAACAATACTAGTAAACGTGTATGGAACATATTGAAACAATTAACAAAAAATTATAGGAAAATACACTCCTTTGAACTTGAAAAGGATGGTGAAACAATCACTGATGCTTATAGAGTATGTAATATGTTTAATAACTGTTGTAAATGTCGTGTGACAGGCTCAAGGGGGAACTAAGGGGGAGCCCAGCGTGGCCTTGGGGGAGGTAACTGCGAGTTTTTCACATCTTTTTTTTGTCACCCGTGGATGAACATGATATCCTAAAAATAATCAACAGGACATTTTCAAAGAGATCAGCCGGTTTGGATGAGATCCCTTTAATCTTCAAGCCATTGACATTTATAATAAACAATTCTTTTATGTAGGGACAGTTTCCTTTGGTTCTAAAGAAAAGTAAAGTTGTACCTATACATAAAAAGGAAGACAGGAGTGATGTGGAGAACTATAGGCCAGTTGCCGTCCCATCGGCTTTTTCAAAAATATTCTAAGGAACAATGCATGGGAGGCTTCTTTCCTTCTTGCACGGTAGATTGTTTTTAGTAGAACTCAGCTTGGTTTCTTGCACGGTTGGTCTACTCAGACAGCTCTTTTTGATCATATAACATCAATATTAAACTCCATTGATGTCGGTAGAACTATTTTAGGTATATATTTTGATCTGAGTAACGCCTTCAATCTGATGAACCATGAGATCTTACTGTTTAAGCTCGAGAAGGTAGGCATCAGGGGCATTGGCCTTCAATGGATAAAGTCCTTCCTGGAGAATCGGTCTCAAGTCGTGCAGATTAAAAGTGAGAAGGATAATGTCCTGAATTTCACCTATGAGTCGGACTTTACCCATATGGGGGCCCCGCAGGGGTTCCCACTGTCGCCGCTGCTTTTTATAGTGTTATGTAATGATCTGGATAGTGCCCTGAGCGGTGCCAATGTATCCGTCGTGCAGTTTGCTGATGACACCTCAGTCACAATATCCCATAGAAGTGGTCGTCGTCTTTGAACTGGCAAATTTGACAGTGCAAAATATGCAAGAATGGTGCAACAATAACTTATTTTTGCTTAATTCTGATAGAACCGCGTTTTTATCTTGCAAAAGAGAGTGATGAGATCAATTTGTAGGGTGACCTATCTGTTTTTTGTGTGTGCTGTTTTGTATTTAAAAATCAGAACAATTTTGAATGTAACAGCTCTGTAAGAACTTCTGATACAGTAACGAGATATGGAAGTAACTTTGCAGTTCCAAAACACTCTACAACTATGTATGAAAAGAGTCCTCTCTATATGGGAATAAAAGCATTTAATGCACTACCCAGGGATCTTACAGGTGTAAGACCATATATTGGATTTAGAACAAGAATTAAACGATTTTTTATTTCACATCCATTTTATTCAACTGAAGAACATTTTAGACACAGTAGGGGCAATAGTGGGAATGAATGTATGCATTGTAAGTGAGCTGAATGTGTGTTGGTTTGTCTATTTTTATGTTTCTACATTTTAACTCTACATATACAGGGTTTTTCACTTAAAACTCCGCACGCTAATATCTCGAAAACGAACAGAAATATTTAATTTCTGTAAAAAGTGGTCAATAGACGGGGTCAAAAAGATATGTTTCACAGTTGTAAAAGTATGGCGTCTACTAAGAGCTGGGCGTCGCGACGCATCGAAAATATAAATCGATTGCAGGGACTTTGAAAGTACGCGCATACGAAAGTACATGCTATTTAAAAACTTTTTTGTTATTTACTGAAAATTGTTTACTTTACCCGTTTCTGTGTTATACCGGTTTATAGTATACATTTTTTGATAGACAAAAAATGTGATACTGATTAGTTTTACAAGTAGAATATTAGCGTTGGCTGAGATTCAGTCAACGATATTAGGTACTATGGCAACCATTGTTATCAAAATTGTTTCAATTAATACAATCGATAGAGGTTGTCATTGCTGGTTCAAAGATATTGTCAAAATTTTGTCACAAGAAATATCAAAATTTTGTTTTCGATTTGAATTATATGAAAATGGTCAAATTTAGCAACGAAGAGAAGGTAGACATGTTATTGGTGTTTGGAGAATGCAGGTCAAATTGTAGGGAATCAAAAAGAGTTATACGCACAGCGTTATCTGCATAGAAGAGTCCCAGATGCAAAAACTTTTTCAAATTTATGTAAAAATTTAAGAGAACATGGCAGCTTCGTAAAACCAAAAAGAAATAGAGAAAAGGCGACTACAAGTGATGAAAATACTGCTGCTGTAATTCAGCAGGTTGATAATAACCTCAAGATATCCCTATCAAAAATAAAAAAATACCGGTGTTTCCATAAGTTCATTGTGGAGAATCCTAAATAGAAATTCTTTCCGTCTTTACAAAACTAAACTAGTCCATAAATTAGAACCAGGTGACCCCGCTAGAAGAATGGATTTCTTAGCAACATTTTGTAATTTGTATAGCCAAGATGAAAAATTTCTCTCGAACATTCTATGGAGCGACGAAAGTCTATTCCATAATAATGGAATCGTTAATAGACACAACTGTCGTTTTTGGTCCGAAAACCATCCTCGCTGGATCAGAGAAAGAGGTGATCAGCGAGTTTTTGGTATCAATATTTGGTGCCGCATATTAAATGGGTTCCTTATTGGACTGCACATTTATGAAGGTAATGCAGACCAATAATTAAGATTTCTTCAAACTGCACTTCCGGATTTGTTAGAAGAAGTGTCTCTGGAGACTAGAATGAGAATGTGGCTTCAGCAGGATGGAGCGCCTGCACACAATGCCGAAATTGTAAGCATGTATTTAAATAGATAATACCTCAATAGATGGTTTGGTACTAATGGACCGATAAGGTGGCCGGCGGGGTCCCCGGACATTACACCACCAGATTATTTTCTTTGGGGTCATCTAAAGGACGTTGTCTATTAAGAACCTATCGAAGATTTGGCTGATCTTATTAACAAAATTAGTGCAGCATGTGCCGCTATTACACGAAGGACGCTTCTACAAGGGACCCAAGCCCATCTATTTAAAGTTTTTGATAGTTGTGTTCGAGCAGATGGACATAATTTTGAGCAAAATTTTTAATTTATTTTATTATGTACAGGGTGTCCGGTTATAAATGTAACCCCCCTTTAACTTTTTTATTTGTCCTCGTATAGAAAAATGGTAAATACAAAAGTTGTAAGGATTTTTATACAGTTGTATGCGGTGTTACTAGAAAAACAATTGAACATCGAAATTCTACTGTAGAGATTAAATTAATGTTTTTTTTTAATGAGACACCATGTATATTCTTCTGTATATCGATAGAGCTTTTTAAGGCGAGTTCAGTAATATAGGGTTTGTTGGGTCTAGCTATAATAGTTACCACGTAAATTGCAAGAATGTCGGGTATCTGATTATTACTGCACCCTCTCCTAACTTCTTATTTGGTGAGCTAGAAAAAAAATCTTCCTTCAGATGCTTTTCTGATGTTCAATTGTTTTTCTAGTAACACCGCAGAAAAGCTTCTGAAGGAACCGACAACTTTTGTATACAACATTTTTTCTAGCTCACCAAATAAAGAATTTAGGAGAGGGGTTCAGTAATAATCAGATACCCGACACTCTTGCAATTTACGCGGTAACTATTATAGCTAGACCCAACAAACCTTATATTACTGAACTCGTCTTAAAGAGCTCTACCGATATCCGGAAGAATATATAGGGTGTTCTATTTAAAAAAAAACATTAATTTAATCTGCACAGTAGAATTTCGATGTTCAATTGTTTTTCTAGTAACATCGCAGAAAACTGTATGAAGATCCTTACAACTTTTGTACTGAACATTTTTTATACGAGGGCAAATAAAAAAGTTAAAGGGGGGTTACATTTATAACCGGACACCCTGTACCTACTTAATTGTGATAATAATTTTGTTTATTAGTTTATAGTTTAGTTTAGATTAGTTTATTCCTATGTTCACGATTAAATAAAGGCTAAACATATCCAAATCAAATATTCCTATAAAATAACCCTACGTAAAAAAGGCAAACTTTATTGTACGTTATTATCAAAATATTAATAGAAATCATATTACTTTCAGGTGACCAACGTCTCGTTTTAGTCGTTCTATCACTTATAATAATTATTAAAATCGCTTATACTTGAAGCGATTGCGATAATAATGGTTGAGTTATTATCAACCTGCTGAATTACAGCAGCAGTATTTTCATCACTTGTAGTCGTCTTTTCTCTATTTCTTTTTGGTTTTACGAAGCTGCCATGTTCTCTTAAGTTTTTGCATCTGGGACTTCTTCTCTACATTCTCCAAACCCAAACTAACCCAAACTAACACCAATAACATGTCTACCTTTTCTTCGTTGCTAAATTGGACCATTTTCATATAATTCAAATCGAAAACAAAATTTTGATATTTCTTGTGACAAAATTTTGAAAATATCTTTGAACCAGCAATGACAACCTCTATCGATTGTAATAATTGAAACAATTTTGATAACAATGGTTGCCATAGTACCTAATATTCTACTTGTAAAACTCATTGGTAATCACTTTTTTTGGCTATCAAAAAATTTATACTTTAAACCGGTAAAACTCAGAAACGAGTAAAGTAACCACTTTTCAGTAAATAACAAAAAATTTTGTAAATAACATGTACTTTCGTATGCGCGTACTTTCAAAGTCCCTGCAATCGATTTATATATTCGATGCGTCGCGACGCCAAGCTCTTAGTAGACGCCGAACTTTTAAAACTGTGAAAAATATCTTTTTGACCCCGTCTATTGACCACTTTTTACAGAAATTAAATATTTCTGTTCGTTTTCGAGATATTGGCGTGCGGAGTTTTAAGTGAAAAACCCTGTATAACATGTTTAAAACCTAACTTTTTGCTACGTTTAGTTTTAGTTATATAAGTTTAAGTAAATATATTGACGACCCAAGTTCCTGTAACCATAAT
>JAEQML010073896.1:0-14700 GCA_016904865.1 Pissodes strobi | reverse complement strand
ATAGATAAGTAATTAACTATCCATATTCCATATTTGCCATTGTTACTTTTTGGTTATGTTTATCATCTGTTGACATTACTCCAAAACGCTTACGCTTACATTAGGACGTTACGTTAAAACGCGCGTAAAATACGTCACGCCGACGATACGCACATGAGGACCCACCATGATGGTGGAGTTTTCGACCGCGATTCTGTATCTCAGATTCAGATACGCGTATCTCGTGTGAAAGAGCTCTTAAGGATATTTTTCATACAAGATTTAATAATCGCCGAATCGTTATATTTCTATTTTCTTTTGCCTTATCCAGGTTTGTTAGAATTCAAACACAAAAAGCTTGTAAAAAAATATTCTCCATTCTTCATTGATAAAAAATCCTTGGTTATTTCATAAGAAATAGTTTAATTTTACTATCCATTTAAAATTTTGAGTTTACACACATTTTAAAAACTCTAAACAAGAAAAATAGTCTTGCTCGTACGTCTTTGGCATATGTACGTTAAGCCTAAAGCTTAATACTCACCTACGCGAATTTCGCTGTCATTTCCAGGTTTAATTATTCGCGGCAAAAAATTTTAAATTCGGCGGTGAATTGTTATGACAATATGGTCAATTTTGTTTTCATCGATAAAAAAACAATAACCGTACCATAACCTTAGAATTCTTAGATGTACCTATGAAATGGATTCTAATAATTATATGTGTACGTTTTATCATGCGATGTACCTTTTGAGTGTTTTTGGTAATTACCATAAAAGCCAAACACTTGCACTAGCTAAAAGGCATCAAAGAAAAAATGTGGGTGAGACCTATATTTTTGCAAAGAAAAACACAAGGGGATTTTCACGATTTAATTGCGGTGATGCGTTTAACTGATACCAGTAATTTTTTAAATTAGTTAAGAATGAATCCAATTCAGTTTGACTTGCTCCTACATAAAATAGTTCCGTTAAACAATAACAAACCGTCTCTGTGTTGGTTTTCGCGTCACAAAATTGGCGGAATTCGTAAAAAAGTTAAAACTGTTTTAACTTTTTAGCGAAATATTCGCGGACGAAATTTCGCGTTGCAAAGAACGAAAATCTACATTCGCGCGAATAATGGACACCTGTCAAAAAAAGGCGAAATTCGCGCAGGTGAGTATTCTCCTCATATATGTAATAAGAATATATCGCGCATTATGCCAATTACGTGAAGCCAAGACTAAAGGACGAATGTATATGAACTAGGCATAAGTCGGTCTACTCGGGAAACCGGTTCGAACTGCGCATGCCATGAATTCTTGCCAATAAGATATTAGGAGGCAATTTTTGCGTTTTGAATGCACGTGAAAACATATTCCACTTTTCATTATCGTCAAAACGAAAATTTACGGTTAAATTGTATTTGATTAGCTACATTTTCCATTACTTTTATTAGCAATAATATTCCTTTTTTAGGAAAACTGAAATTACGAACTTAAAATACATAATAAGAGTAGTTTAAATACTTGAAAATTTCCCGTAATAAAATTATTGTATACAGTAAATATTACATATAAATATAGCAATGCTTCTTTCCACGCATTTTTGAGGACATAATATGGCCTATAATCGATAATATAACGCCACGAGAATAGGAAGCAATATTCTTGTGATAACGCCAAAATAACAAACTTGTAACAAAATACAAACCAAGCAATCACAGGTCGATATTCAACATGGCCGGTTTTATTTTATTACCGCGGCGGCGACGACGTCAGCGTAGACAACTATGCTTGCTCTGTAGCCAATAAACGTGTTTATATCCGATTTTGCGCATATCTACCGGTTTCCTAACCAGACAGACTTATGCGAAATACATACGGCGAAAATATATCCATCTCTCTGTGTCGGTTACACGTCCAGCTCATTGCATAAAGGGGTAATGCGCGATATATTCTTGTTATATATATATGATTCTCCTTAAGGAGGGCTAGAAGTAAGGAGAGCAATCGACAATGGCCGAAATTCGGATTTCTGGTCATACTTTTGTAATAGATCACAAGTTTGTCATAGTTAGCGCTGCGATCCCATGCAATAGGTTTTTAACACGATGTCTTATGGAGAATATGTGATTATCTCGCGTTTTTTGTTAAAAAACTTGGTGTTAATTGTGTTTTATTACGTTGATGTGATTGACTATGAGTTTGGACAAAATTAATCTAAGCATAAGTTGTTTTCTACTTTGCATCATGAAATAAAAGACGTCATTTTGAGAATACACCTGATTGTTTTTATTTCATATCAAGAAAATTATGATAAATTTTGTATCATATTCATCAATATCTCTCTCTGTATGCTTGTGAATAATACAGTAATGATTTCTAATTGTTCTCAGATATTAATTATTAAGAATAAAATATTTTGCTCATTTCAAATGCAAATAGTCTTATAGGTTAGAGGGTAACCTAAAATAAAACTGCTTATAAACATTTTACCCTAATTTCTTGTTCAAAAAATAAATGATGAAAAATAATGTGAATAACATATTTTATTATTTTTTTACAAAAACGCCAAAAAATTGTCTATAGAACTAAACTCTTTATATTAAGTAAAATTATTAACAGATTCAAAAAAGTATGGAAAAAGTCTGATGAAAAAAATTAACTACCGGTACTTTAAGTTAGAGCCTCTAAAATTGAAATGGCAACGAGCGAATTGAATTGAGCAAAATGGCTAACGATTTATGATGCTTACAATTTTTAATAGATCTTGGCTGTCCATTCCAAACAGGAAGGCTTGACACATACACAAATAAAATGTTTTTCTTTTAATTTGCCGTCACCGAGACCGTACTACGATGGTTAAGGTACAGCTTTTACACTAAAGATGTGGATAGGGGTTAAATAACATCAAATAATACGTTTCCAATAAAGAAAAAGTGAAAAATGTCCACTATGTCACTATGTCCATAAGAAACCATGTATTTTTCCTATCGCATAAGACATGGACGCCCTCTGCCGGTGAGATCTTAAGCTCATTTACCGTCGACAAACCATGACCAAAATAACATTGCTTTTGATCTCCTTCCCGCTAGACCTCCTTAGTTAAGCCTTTCGTGCCAAATTTCGCGCGTGGCTGCGTAACGACAGAGCAGCTGTCAGTGAAAAAATTCGGCAGATCGAACCATCCTGTCTTGTTTAAAGTTCTTGAGCCCGGGTACCAATCCCGTTCTTTTTTAATATTTTTTTAAGTTGAAGTCTCTAAATAGTTTTTTCCTTGATTTTGGGTATGTCTTGGGTTAGTTTGTTAGCACCTGGTTAGTTTTCTGACCGAAGCGAGTGGAGGGCCATGCGAAAGTGAAATAACTTGCCCGTACTTTGTCAGCACTTTCGACAATATAATATTTTTTCTTCAAACGTCAGTAAATCCGTCATTACCACCGATATATGGAGATCGGTGGTCATTACTCGACTGTGTAGGCGGCCGTGAAGTTTCGTTTTTCCTCCGCCGGAGCTTTACTTTTCACTTTTCCGCCGGCGGAGGTAAAAGTATTTTTTCTTCAAACGTCAGTAAATCCGTCATTACTCGACTGTGTAGGCGGCAGTGAAGTTTCGTTTTTCCTCCGCCGGAGCTTTACTTTTCACTTTTCCGCCGGCGGAGGTAAAAGTGTTGTCATAGCAACATAGATACTATACAAACAGACATCAAAATAAGCGTCAACAACTCAAGAGTTATTAAACTAAAATTTGTATTTATCACTCAATGTGTGACTGCATTTCTAAAAATCACTAATTTAGGAACAAATTGGTTATTATTTAATCGAACTTACTCAATAACTGCTTATCAATACGGAATTAAAACGCAATCAGAGATGCAATCGTAAAAAAAGAATTATTGTTGACAGTGTCCACAGACAGCTTTATGTTATATTCACCGACACCGGTCTAAGCAAGGCCACCTACGACCGTGGTCTAAGCCGCCTTGCGAACCCATTTATCTTTAATAATAATTAGATATTATTACTATTAAAAAGAGATGTTTTTGCATTAATTTGCCGACATTTGAAGAAAACACAGCATATTTTATTTGGAGGAAAAGTTACTTTTCATGGCTTGCTCTCTATTACCAGCCTCACTCCGTTCGGCTGTTAAACACGAGCGTGCCATGAAAAGTATCACTTTTCCTCCATATAAAATAATATACTATTCATAGCAACATAGATACATTAGGTTTGTTCTAGCAGCGATCGATTTCAAACGGTTTCAAATTATCCGAAGTTTGCGCATAACGATATAAGCTTCGCTTATGTCGCTATGTGCAAATTCCGGATGGTTTGGAACCGTTTGAAATTGCTGCTAGAACAAACCTAATACAAACAAACAACAAAATAAGCGTCAACAACTCAAGATTTATTAAACTACAATTTGCATTTATCACTCAATTTGTGACTGCATTTCTAAAAATCACAAATTTAGGAACAAATTGGTTATTATTTAATCGAACTTACTCAATAACTGCTTATCAATACGAAATAAAACGCAATCGGAGACGCAATCTTAAAAAATAATTATTGTTGACAGTGTCCACTGACAGCTTTATGTTACATTACTATAGCAACAACCTGTGCCTATTCATCGGCACCGGTTTAGGCCGCCTTGCGAACCCACTTATCTTTAATAATAATTAGATATTATTACTATTAAAAAGAGATGTTTTTGTCCACATTTGAAGAAAAAACAGCATATTTTATTTGGAGGAAAAGTTACTTTTCATGGCTTGCTGTCTATTACCAGCCTCACTCCGTTCGGCTGTTAAACACGAGCGCGCCATGAAAAGTATTAATTTTCCTCCATGGCATGCGAAAAGTGAAATATGCGCAGGAAGGAAAGTGATATTTTCAATCTAGCCGCAAGTCACAAATTCAGATCGGCAGATCGGCAACACTGCTGGAAACTAATGTGGCGCGTGTGGGGATTGTGGATGTTAATGCGTTCAATAGTTTTGTCACAATAATGGGCATTCAGTCGCTCAATTTGGTAAAAAAGCTATGAAGTCAATGAAGAAACGTTTATTATTACAATATGTGTGTTTCGTGAAGTGAATTAAGGTGAATTTCGAAGGATAAAGCACGATAAAAGTAGGTTATCTGTTGTTGTAATGAATATCAGTAGGGCTGAATTTCGTGTGACTACGAGCGATTATGAGCTATTCTGTATCTCAATAAAGACGGCTTTTGCTTGTCTCGATATCTGATTTGAAATTGGTTTGTTTATAAACAGAAGTAGATATTTTTGTATTTTAGCAGAATATGTATTGTAGGGTCTGGTGACATAGGTTGTGGTGTCAATTTTGCATTTATTTTTTACTAGAAAGGGGGTGTCCTATATAGTAGTTTAAGCCAAAAATCGTAGAATGCACCACATTTGAGCCGAAAAAAAGTTCTCAAAATTTTGACACAAATTTTCAGCACCACTTCACAAAAGTACTAGATATATAGGCAATACATAACTAAAAATCAATTCCCAGGTGAACATATTGGGTCTGGTGACATATAGATTGGGCCAGTTTTGAAATTTTTATTTTATTTTTTCACTAGAAAGGGGGTGTTCTATAAAGTAGTTTAAGCCAAAAGAAATTGGAGGACCCACCACATTTGACCCGATAAAAGCCCCCCCAAATGCAATACCTTGCAAACGAGACATTGAAAATACCCACAAAACAAAAAAAGATAAGGCAAGAAGTGTATTGATTGATTGTTTAATTTTTTTATTAATCTGTAATTTTATTAGGATTTTAAATATCATTTTAGTATTTTTATGTTTGTTTGAAAAAGAACTGTATAAACTCTAGTTTGTAGTTTTGTATAGTGATGCGACAATCGAATATTACCAGCCGAATAGTCAAAGTCAAAGTCAAAAAAAGCTTTATTATAAAAAGATAAAAATCTCATTTACAAAGCTAACCATAACAATTTTTTAGATAGGTACATAAAAAGTTTGATAAGGATCAAATAAGTAAATTATACAAATACAGTACCAAGCACAAGGAACATAAAAATAGAAAATAGGTATAAATAGTCCAACAACGGACAGCTTGTTAATAAAATTTACATATACAAATAAAAATAAAAGATGAAATACACATAAACAACACGCGCCCATTTTACAGGGAATCATCAAGGAATTCGGCAACATCATAGTAAGCCTTTCTCAAAAGTAATTCCTTTACCCTCCCTCTAAACACTCTGTAAGAATTAGAGGATCTAATATTTAGGGGAATGTGATTAAAGGCTTTTTTAGCAAAGTAGACAAAGGACTTCATAACCAGAGCACTTCGGGGAATCAATAAAGGAACAACATTCACTTGCCTAGTGTGATATGGTCGGACAGGATCCAAAGAGTTGAAATACTTCTTGTAAACTAGACAAACACTCTCTAGCAAATACAAACATGGAACAGTCAAGATCTTTTGTGAAATAAAAATAGGTTTACAAGAATGCCGAAATGACATATTAAACATAAACCTAAGAGCTCGTTTCTGCAAGATAAAAATTGAAGAGAAGCTGGCAGCACTGCAACATCCCCAGAAAGCTATACCATAAGTAACGCGTGACTCTATTAGAGAAAAATAAGCCGATCTCAAGACGGGTGGCTCCAGGTGGTGAGAAAGCACTCTCAAGGCATAGCAACCAGATGATAGCCTAACTGAAAGAGCCTTGACGTGCTCCTCAAACTTCAAACTCTCATCTAGTGTCACCCCCAAGAATTTGGCACCAGCAGCAGGAAGTATTTGGTCACCGCCCAATGAAATATTAGCCAGAGAACACTTGAAGCTCAACATGTTAGTCTTTGGTGTGTTAAATGATAAATTGTTGCTATTACACCAGGTTCTTATGCGAACTAAATCAGCATTGATCCCTTTCTCCAAAACCCCAACATCACTCGCACGCCAAACAATAGAAGTGTCATCCGCAAAGAGCCTAACAATTCCCTTGATTAGAATGGAGGCAAGATCATTGATATAGATTAAAAAGAGGATAGGGCCAAGAACGGAGCCCTGGGGCACTCCACAATTTATTGGCATTGAGTTAGAGAGCCTGCCTTGATATGACACTGACAAATTCTGTAATTTATGGTAATATTCGCTCACCCTCAAAGGAATATTCGTTTTTAGGTAACATATTATGGTTATATTACCTAGAACATTTCCGGTAATAGTACGAATACATTCGTCATAGTTTCTCTGTAAAATCTATGCATTGTAAGTTGGTGTCCATGGTCACGAAACTTAGTTAACCAACCGGGACGCTTTTCTGTTCTTGATTTTTGCTCGGGACCTGGCCAGCCAGCGAAAATAGAATTGAAGAAGAACAAGCATATGTGGAAGTGAACTAAGGAGGGCTTTCCTCTAGACCCCCTTAAAGTGAACATTACCCACTGAACTATACATTACAATTAGTGATGGGCATTATCGAATTATTTTGATAACCACATTATTTGTATTCAAATAATATTAATAATCGAATGATTATTTAAATAGTCATTTGAATAAATTCAGGTTAGCGATCGCAGCCAGTTAGGAAGCAGGTTCAGCGGCACCTTATTTGTAACTCGTAATTGTAATTGTCTTAGTAAGTATGGCTTAATAAATAACAAATAGAATACAACACAGTTAAACTCTTGTATAAGAGGAAAAAGATCTTTCAGAGAATCAACTGGTGCTAAAACTACCGAACCCAAACTGGAAAGTACCCGGTGATGTTTTTCTAGTGTTGTACTTGTAATGCTTCTTTTATAGGATGAATTTTTGAAAGTTTAGCCGATTTGAACCGAAAAAAAATTACTGAAGAGAATTTAACAGATCAGAACTTTTAATAAGGCAGTATTTTTAGTCAAAAATGGTGGTAATCCTCTACTCGTATATGGTTATAAATAGACTCAGTTCCAAAAAAAATGACGCACCTAATTTTGGTTGCAGCTTGCAACAAGCTTTGTCATTTCTGATGAATGGACCAATTTTTTAATTTTTATTTGTGGGTAGGCAATTCCTTTGCCTTTTAAAATAAAATAAATGAGGTGAAATTTTCTCAAAACTTCCTGGATGGCAGTGGAAAATCTCGAACCATGCTTTTTTCTTTATTTTTGACTCATCCTGTGTATTAATCAAGTAATGGTTTACACAGTGCTTACACTCTATGTGAGGGACGCTTCTTTGACGAGCATTTTAATTCTTTATTCATTGCTTTATCTCTAAGATTGTCTGACATACAGCTTTTTTGCTGAGATATACAGATATCGCTTGTTGAGATTGCGGATTTTACGGAATCCATGAACATACTGCGGTAAACGTTCAGCAAGATCTTGGCCAAACTCGTGGTGTTTCAATCAGACGGTATATAGACGTTTAAAAGGAGTTAAAAGCTAGGAAACCTGCAAGAGGTCCCAAATATTTGCCCGAATATCGTGCGGGTACTGCGGGTAGAAGAAATTTCGTCGAAAATTATGGAGAACAGAATATTGCTGAATGGTCGATTGTCTTGTTTACGAACGAGTCAAAATTTTGCTTTAAAATAGTATATTGAAGAAGAAGTGTGTGGAGAAGGACTGGTGAATGGTTTATTAAGAATTTAATAACATAATGCAAAAGTTTTAACGGTGCTTCACTTGGTGTGGAGAGATATTTCAACGAATGGAAAAACACCTTATCATGTCTACATTCTCCCAATTCTACATCAGATGTCTTACCTCATGCAGAGTTAGCATGTTATGTTATTTAGGTTAACATTGTTTTCACATCATACATATTATATAATAAATTAATGCAAAATAAATTATTCTGGGCTCAATTTTAAATATAAAATTGTGAAATTTCCTTAAATTCTCTTAAATTACGTTAAGTTCTCGTAATTTAACGAATATTACCGATCAAAAATAAATTACGGCAATTTTTACATTGCTAGTTTTGTAGTGTGTTTTTGTAGTGTTTTTGTAATTTTTTTTCATGTATTTATATTATTCTGACTTGTGGAAATGTTTATTTGACATATTGAGCATTAATAAGTTATCTGAATCTGTACCACAGCTTATTCAATAACCAGCTACTCATCTTGCAGCGGCATCCTTTGATTTGGGAAAGTCAAATGAAAATTTTAGAAGAGGGCCATGACTTAATATTGTTTTAAACGTTTGGGCATCTGGATAATACTTTTGTCAGTTCGTTTAATTTAATATGATATGATGTTTTATCATCTAAAATCCGTTTAACCTCTTAACTGGTCGCTCCTGACAGGTAGCGCTCATCGTATGGGCGGGAATATTGACGCATGCGAATATATATGTCATATTCATATGTCAATAAAATAATTCGTAGACAATCATATTTTAGAGTTTTCAATCCATTTAATTAAATAAAAAATATAGACCTACAATTTTAAATTAAAGTTTTATTGTTTATATACAAATTCTTACAAAAAATATCTTCTAGATCGCTATCTAAATCACTATGGCTATTGTCATAGCCATCAGATTTATTGGTATTCGATTCCGCAAATTCAGCTTGAGTTTGTGCTTGCCCAAGTCTTATGTAACATTTTTAATCTTTCATTAAATAAAGGGATTTTTCCAGATTTTTGGAAAAAAACCTTTGTTACACCAATTTTCAAAGACGGGAATAGGTCAAATGTGGAGAACTATCGCCCTATATCAAAGACATCATTGATATCAAAAGTATTTGAAGCACTGGTGGCTGATAGAGTTGCTCCGTTGTTTAAACATGTTATTGTGAGTGAACAGCATGGCTTCATGAAGGGTTGGTCCACCATTACCAACCTTTTCTCTTATGAACAGGCTTTGTTGCAGGCTTTGGAGAATAGATGGCAGGTTGATTCAATTTATACCAATTTCTCCAAAGCCTTTGACAAGGTTGACCATGACTTGCTAGTCAGAAAGCTTTTGACATTGGGAATTTGTGGTAATCTGTTGGAGTGGTTTGGTAGCATTCTTAAAGGTTGAACACAAGCGGTTAAAATAAAAAACTTTGTGTCCTCAGAAGTTTTAATTGCATCAGGTGTTCCTCAAGGGGGCCATCTCTCTGCATTCCTTTTTGATTGTTTTATCAATGATGTTAAATTTGTTTTTTTCTGCCTCATCATTTCTGGTTTTTGCAGATGATGTAAAAATGTTTAGGGTCATAAAATCACCCTCAGATTGTGAGTTGCTACAAAGTAAATAAATAAATAAATACATAAATAAATAAATAGTATATTAACGGTTCCCCATTTGAAAATTTATAGTACAACAGAAAGTAGAAATAAGAATAGCTAATATTATTTTTTAAAGATAACCTACAAGAAAATATTTATGTGGTCATATAATTATATAAGTTGTAACAGATTTAGTCTATCTAATGAACTCCTAAATTTATTATAAGATGAGGAGATCATATCACAGTATTTACACACGTCATTAGCTTGTCTACATAACCTTGACAAAGTACTATGGATGCCATAATTAGTTCTGTGAAACTTGACAAAGAATAATTTGGGCTCACGAGTTAGTCTTTGAGGTACATTAAATGTAATAAGATCCAGCAGTTCAGGACATTTAAATAAATTATTAACAATTTTATTCAAAACTGATAAATCACATTGCAAGCAGCGATCTTTTAAAGGTTTTAGATTTAAAAAACTTTCAAAGCAACTATAATCAATTTGTTCTATTGGTATGCCAAGTTTATAAGCTACAAGTCTAAAAAATTTTCTTTGAATCTTTTCTGAAACTTCAACATGCACATTATATTGTGGAGACCAAACAGAACTAGCATATTCAACCACAGCTCTAACATATGAACAATACAGTGCCCTAAAACAATTAATGTCATCAAAATCTCTAAGAGTGCGAACCCAAACTAACTCAACAGCTTAATAGCTTTCGTCCTAATAAAATTTATATGGTAATCGAAATGCAGCCCACTATCAACATATAGACCTAGATCTTTAATTTCATTAACTCTTTCCAAGAATTCACTATTAATGGCACAATTAAAATAATATTATTCTTTTTCTTTGAGACTGTCAAGATTTTACATTTTTCTTCATTTAGGTTCATACTGTTAGCCAAACTCCATTCAGAGAGCAAATCCAGGTCTCTTTGTAACATCAAACAGTCCTCATCATTATCAATAATTCTAAAAAGCTTTAGGTCATCCGCATATAACAAACATTTAGAGTACTTAAATTTATCAGTGATATCATCAATAAAAACATAAACAAAAAAGTGGCTAAGTGCGCTCCCTGTGGGACACCAGAAGTAACAGGAAATTCTTTTGAGAGAGTATTTTTTATCTTAACAATTTATTTTCTGTCACTTAAATAACTCTCAAACCAAGCCAGTAATGATCCATAGACCCCAAAAAGTGGTTTAATGTGGTTTAAGATCACTGATACCGTTAAAAACATCTATTACACCAATATCACAGCCATTAAGATCTATCTTGCTATTAATGTTATATTCAGGAATATCACAGTTTGGTTTTTCATATACTGAGCCAGAATGCTCAGAAAAAAGGTCTGCTATTTCATGTGGCTTGTCAGTATTATAATCATTGAAAGACATTGAGCTTGGTATTTCAGAATTTTTATTTTTGGCATTAATATATTTCCAAAACTGTTTGCAGTCATTACTAATA
This sequence comes from Pissodes strobi, assembly GCA_016904865.1. Taxonomy (NCBI): domain Eukaryota; kingdom Metazoa; phylum Arthropoda; class Insecta; order Coleoptera; family Curculionidae; genus Pissodes; species Pissodes strobi. The sequence continues at coordinate 3,052 of JAEQML010073896.1, read as the reverse complement.
TTATTCTGTATAATGTTAATATGATTCTCATAACTGGTTTTAGCAAGAGTTTTGCATTGACCACGATAATAAGCAAAGTTTTGATAGTCAATAGCAGATTTTGTTTTTTCTTTCCACTTTTTATGACTTATTTTTTTATTGATAATAGCTGACTTTAACTCATTACTGTACCAATCTGGATATTTTTTACTTCTTGAAATCAATCTTGGAGTATACAAGTCAATAGCATTAAAAACATGAAAATAAAATACATTCAATGCAATATTAATGTCCACATCTTTCTATAGCATATCCCAATCAATGCTGGCAAGATAAATATTACGGTCTATGTAACTTGCTGATTTAAAATTATAATATTCATAATCATTAGACTTCAGTGTTATTATGAGACAAATAAAAAACAATAGAGGGATGATACTTATCACAGGGAAGTATGCTGTTATCACATATATTAACATTAAGATTCAGTTCTTCCGAGAAAATGAGATCAAGTAAAGTGTCACTAGCATTTTTAACTATATTTTGCTGAGATAGGTTTAAAAAGGCAAAATAGTCAATGATAATGGAGGCCTGAGGGGAAACTTGTTGATTAACACTCACACCATAAACATCATTTTCCCACACAACATTGGGCAGATTGAAATCGCCACAGATGACAATTCTGTCATAATCAATGGAGAGTGTAACTTCTTCCAGAGCATTACAGAAGGCTTCATATAGGTCAGGAGTCGATTGTGGTGGTATATATACAGAGCCAAGGAGCATCTTGAAATCATTGCTTATTGTTAACACAAACAAGTGTTCAACATTCACAATGCTAGTTTTTATTCTTCCAGCAGTCAAGGACCTCTTGACTGCAATGAGGAGCATTATAAGATTCTTTACACAAATAGTGCACTATATAAAAATCGGCCTTTCCCATTGGTCGATCCGCATGGCCCTCCGCTCGCTTCGCTCGCTACGGGGGCTCAAGAAAAGGAAACTAACCAGGTGCTAACCCAATCTAACCCAAGACATACCCAAAATCAAGAAAAAAAGCTATTTAGAAACATATTCTTAAAAAAAAAAATTAAAAAAAGCAACGGGGTTCGAACCCGCGTTTTCCAGGTGAGACCCAACGATCTAAACCTCTACACCACAAGAGCTCTTGATAGAAACCGATTGCATCACGCAGACATATCGTAATACGAGATGGATCGACCAATAGGAGAGGTCGATTTTTACATAGTGCACTATTTGTGTAAAGGATCTTTAAATGCCAATGAGGACACCACCTCCACGCTCATGCCGACTGGATTCACTGGACCGATCACATCTAAATACATTAAAACCATCAAAGCCCAATTCGTCATTACCCATGGAGTTGTTGAGCCAAGTTTCAGTAAATGTTATTATGTGATAATTACTATCAACGAGAGAACAAGCTAGGTTGGTTAGTTTTGTTCTCAGGCCTCTTACATTTTGATAATATAATGTTAGTTGAAATATCTTAATGGCTTTTTGTTGTGGTGCAATAATAATAAACTAATTTTAAATGCCAATAAATGTCAAATAATATCTTTTAGTCGTAAAAAAAATCCATTTACTTTCAATTATCAGTTGGAACGTCAGAGTGTTGTTAAGGATTTGGGGATTTGGTTCGATTCTGAACTTACTTTTTCTCAGCATATTGATTATATATCCAATAGAGCAATGCGACTATTAGGTTTTGTTTTCCGAACTTTGCATGGTTTTGCGAATATTTTTGTATTGAAGGATGTTTACTGTGCCCTGGTAAGATCAGTTTTAGAATATGCATCGTGCATTTGGCAGCCATTTTATACTGTTCATAAAGAGAGGCTAGAACGCGTACAATGAAAGTTTTTAAAGATAATTGGTCTCAGGTTGAATATTCCTTACGATGATGTAATATATAGATGTTGTAACTTTTTATAAAATAATTAACAATATGTTAGATGCCCCTAATTTACTTGCAACTATTGGTTTTCATATTTCGCTCATCAATTCTAGAACTAAATTACTTTTTAATGTTAATTTTCACAGAACTAACTATGGAATAAATTCTCCAGTTTCTAGAACGTGTAATTTGGCAAACTCTGTGATAAAAAATAGTGAAATTGACTTATTTTATCACTCAATTAATAGTCTTAGTGTTAAATTGAAAAAAGTTTTGTACTGAATGTTTTATAGTAGATTTAGTGTTGTCTTAACTCTGTGATATAAATAAGTGGCATTTGTGTTGTTTAAGTATCGCTTGTCATTTGATTTTAATAGCTTTAGTGTTATTGTTTTTAAAATATCTATAAAAAAAAAGATAAGAGCTCTAAGTCCGTCATCTTGCCTATGTTAAATGTTTTCTTATTATTAATTCCTATTTATTTTAGTCATTTTACTGAGTTTGATATTGATATTCATGTACATATATATAGCTAGAGAATAGAAGTATTGTAAATGCCATTGACGTAAATAAAATTTTGAATTTGAATTTTTCTTTTCGACATCATAAACAAACAAGTTATAAGCGAACACAGCGAATCGACCCCTACGTACGATATTGCTAATCTAAATATACAGAATAATCGAGATTTCTAATGCGGTCATCGACAGTCGGCGCAAAAAAGGGTAGGGAATCACGTAGGCTATCACAGGCGGAAATATACGGCAAATCCATGGAGAGGACCATCAAAATATGTTGTGCGAATATTTCATCATATGCATAAATTCATGTCGTGTGGAATGCGGATATGTCAGTCATGATCAGTTAAGAGGTTAAAAACTATTTTAAATGGTAAAATTGTATAAAAATCCGAAATTTCCGGTCTTTTTAGGGCGATAGCCGTAGCTTCGGACGAATTTGTCGTGGATTTTGAAGCGAATATTTATTTTAAATTCAGTTTGCTTTGTGTCATTACATTGCCTGAAAAATCACGAGACCGTGTAGCTGAACCGCTCAGAGCACTGCCAGGTAGGCGCAGTGCCCGACACTCCAACTTTTCGATAGAGATGAGTAGCTGGTAGTGTATAAGCTATGCTTGTACATTATATGATATCA
>JAEQML010073895.1:0-14700 GCA_016904865.1 Pissodes strobi | reverse complement strand
TCCAATCAAAATCGACTAAATATTATCATGAGGAAATGACTGCCGATGTTTTTTAAGAATATTTTCAGCAAATGATAGGATTTATTCTAGAAAATTCCATTTCAAGCTCTCAGAGAAACTGCCGTCATGTTCTTGGAAGAAATCAGAAATTATAAACTGGTTGACCGTAATACTGCAAATCGTAAGTCAGAATTTAAAAAATATGTTATTGATGAAAATAAAAGAAAAATACCCCCCAATAAAGACTATGACAAAATAAAGATATATTTTAATATTCGTTCTGGTCATTCTCGTTCTCCGCTAGTGGATCGAAAATGTTCTTTTTATCAATTTTTATAATATTGGGACCCTATTGTGCTCCTTAAAGTATAGAGTGGATGGACGTATAATAGGTAGAAACTACCTGAATTGTTATGCAAAGGTATATTTTGCTTATGAAATTATTGTGTCTATTCTGTATACAAATAACTGATGAGTATAATTGAGGTTGTGTGCTGTCAAACATTTCTGAATAGATTATAAGATCTTAAAGAAAGTCGGAGATACGTGCTGAATATTCAGCCGAACTAGTTCAGGTGATATAGAAAAATAAATATCTTTTTCGTTTGGGTAATGGACAAAGCAATCCATACTTAAATTTTGGGTAGTTTTGTTAGATGATACACCAGCTCCTCTTCCTATAGTAACATGTCGGTTGAACCCCCCTCCAAACTAGACGAAATATCCTGACATTTTTACTACTTTTTTATAGGCATAATAGTATATTATTTTATATGGAGGAAAAGTGATACTTTTCATGGCGCGCTCGTGTTTAACAGCCGAACGGAGTGAGGCTGGTAATAGAGAGCAAGCCATGAAAAGTAACTTTTCCTCCAAATAAAATATGCTGTTTTTTCTTCAAATGTCGACAAAATAATGCAAAAACATCTCTTTTTAATAGTAATAATATCTAATTATTATTAAAGATAAGTGGGTTCGCAAGGCGGCTTAGACCGGTGTGGGTGAATAGGCACAGGTTGTTGCTATAGTAATGTAACATAAAGCTGTCAGTGGACACTGTCAACAATAATTATTTTTTTAAGATTGCGTCTCCGATTGCGTTTTAATTCCGTATTGATAAGCAGTTATTGAGTAAGTTCGATTAAATAATAACCAATTTGTTCCTAAATTAGTGATTTTTAGAAATGCATTATTTTGTTCTCTGTTTGTATTGTATCTATGTTGCTATGACAACACTTTTACCTCCGCCGGCGGAAAAGTGAAAAGTAAAGCTCCAGCGGAGGAAAAACGAAACTTCACGGCCGCCTTCACAGTCGAGTAATGACGGATTTACTGACGTTTGAAGAAAAAATGAGTTTATTGTCTCCTATATCCATACTTATTGACCAGGAATATTTACTAATATGATTTCGACCCGATAATAGAATGCCCGTCCATATGGAAATGGAAACGCCCACAAAAATTAATGTTTAGGCTAAAATACTAGGAGATGACATCGTTACATTAATCGATTACGCTGACGATCCCCTTGTACTATATAAGGCGGAAGATCAAACTGATGTAGATGCCAACTGTATACTGGCGAGAGAAGCCACATGGATAAGATAGGGCTTTCCGAAGAAACGAAATCCGCTTGTGCTTGGAAGACGAACAAACAATGGAGCAATGAGTTTTATGCCACTGTCCAGCAATAGAAAGAACCAGACAAACAGTGTTTGGAAATTCTCAAATGACACTTATAGATTTGAAAACTACCCACCCCAGAAGCTAATGAAAAGGATCGAGCCTCTGGTCAGTGGAAACCACAGATGTGAGCCGCAATAGACGAAGGGTCAGTGGAAGGCCCCATCTGGGCCCACTCACGTGCACGAAATATCTAAAATTGGTTGCTAACAAGACGATATTCAAGAAATCTAAGAACGGGGACAAGTCCAAGTAAGAGAAGAGTTTGAAATCAGACTATTGATGTTTGGTAACTTACAACTTGAACAATTAGATAAAGTTTCTTAACATGAACATGCCTCAGTTTAGTCTCAGCTTAGATTCCATAATAACAACCAAATCACTTATTTTTTGAACCAAGACATTGTTTCTATTGTTTGAATATTTGTAGTCTCGTCTCCCCGGTTTTTGATAATTTTGAAGAACTTTGGCCAAATGAAACAAAAACTGTGAAGTCACGGTATAAATAAGATATTATTGTACTCTGGTGAAGTAAAAAACTAAAAAGCTGATTTTAAAGTTGTGAAGCATAATTTAATACAAAATCTGAAAAGAGTAGTCGACTAGCTTTTGGAAAATAGAACCAATAGAAGCAACTCATTACATATTGGATGCAATAAAGACATGGGGGTAGGTTGACAATGTTACCAAAATTTTAGCTTTTTCTCGATAACTCTCAGTTTGGATTAATCGATCAATTTTTACCAGTTAAGTTAAGGTGACTGTGGCCATGGTGATATGGGGCAAATTTTCGATTATACCATACTTTTGGTTGTATGCCCCAAATGAGTCTCTCTGACTCTTCGCTATACGGTAAAAATGCTTGTTAATATTTTTGTTCCCTAGCTACTCACATACATGTGCTATCACGATGAATGACAAATAATAATTGTGAATTGAGCTACTACTTACGTCATTGAATTAACCACTTCCTTTATTATATTTCGTCGAAATGGTAAGATGACTTTAAGGTCATTGCATTTACTTATCCTCATTAAGTGCTTAAGAGATATGACTAGGCATCGTTAAGGTTTACTTACGACTACGAGTATACATATATTGTAAATTTTAATAATTGATAAAATGAAATGTAATAATTCGTGTCATTTAAGAAACGGTTAAAATGAAAAAATAGCAACAAATTATAAACGTATGTAGCAATGTGAGATTCAAATTAATTATTAAGTAAATATTTTTATTCTAGAACACCCCCAACTATTCACTCTCCGCTGTAACTGGGAAGGTTAAACAATCCTGGATAATTTTCCAAAATAAAGGAAATTTAAATTTTAAAAAAGTAGTTTACATTCGAAAAAACAAACGATGTGTGCTTAAGACCAGACGATAGAAGTGAATACTTCAACAAGACGAGATTAATATTAAAATACCAAACAAAATTTTAAAAAGTTACTTGAAGGCACCAGGTGTCGATCTCGATACCTCTCGCATGCTAAGCGAGCGCTCTATCATCTGAGCTATGCCACCGATAGATATACATGCGTCAAAACTGAATATAAGTATACGGACCGGCGTAATACAAAACACATTTATTGTAAATTTGGCAATTAGGTAAATGATCGAACTAACATACAAAACGAGACTGACAAAGTATACAAGATGATCCAAAAAATGTAAATGTATAATATCTCTTGTTAGTGTCAAAAATCGGAATGGATAAAATTTATTTTAAATTCAACTAACTCACTCTATATGAAAACCATCATCATGTAATGTGTCATTAAAAAAATATTTTTCACGAAAAGAAAGAAAAACCTTCAAATCGATGTTTTTATATTTTCCCTTAAAGGTCCATTTTCCCGACATTTTCGAAATAGAGAAGCATTCAGAGAATTTTTCTCCTAGAAATTCCCGATTTCGACGTTTTAAAAAATATTTACACGCCCAAAAAAACTTGTAATTTTTCGATTGATTGATTCATCAAAATTATCTTTTTTTTTGACAGTTATCGTGCATTAAAGCAACATTTTGAAAAATGGTACATTTGGCGTAATAACTCGGAAACTGAAATCGGATGGCCAAAACAACGTGCCAAATCCTTGCAGCCGTTTCGAGAAAAATGCTAAATATTACCCGAATGAGCGTCTCATCAGTTTAATGAGCCACTTTCTGAAGCTTTTCTTTCGAGTACTACAGACAAGTCTTTACCAAAAATGTGAGGAAGTAAGTGGAGTCAGTCAATTCGGATTTAAGAACGGATTTGGAACTAGAGAAGCGATATTCAGTCTCCAAGCATTGGTCCAAAACTGCCAAGATCAAAGAAAATATGTCTTTATGTGTTTCATCGACTATAAAAAGGCATTTGACAATGTTAAACACAATCTCCTGATAATATACCTTAGATACTTGGGGCTGGATGGAAAGGATGTAAGGTTAATTGGTAATCTGTGTTGGCACCAAAAAGCAGAAATTCGAATAGGTAACGCCGGAATAACCGAAGAATTTGAAATTAAAGGGGCTTTCGCCAGGGGTGCATCCTGTACGCAGAAAAAGCATTTTCCGAGTCTGTCTCAGACAGTCCCTTCGGAATTAAAGTAAGGAATCCCCATTAACAATATCCGGTATGCGGATGACACCGTGATATTAGCAGCTAATGCACATGATCTCCAAAATCTACAAAATCGGGTCAATGTAGAAAGCCAAAGACTAAGTTTCAAAATTAACATCGGCAAAACCAAATTTATGATAGTTGGTAGAAACGATATTCCACACACTCGAATTCACGTTGATGGAGAGAACATCGAACAGATCATTAATACCTGGGATGCATAATTAGCGAGGGATGGAATCCAGATCAAGAGAGCAGGTGCAGGATCGAGCAGGCTAGAACAACCTTCCTAAGACTTCGAAAATTTCTTACAGACGCAGGAACTTGAACTGATCGGACCTCAGATATATGATGGTAAAATGCTATGTCTGGTCCGTTCTGCTGTACGGTGTTGAGACGTGGACGTTGAAGGCATCAATCATCAACAAAATCGAGACTTTCGAAATGTGGATCCTCCGGCGTATGTTGAGGATATCTTGGGTCGATCATGTCAGCAATGAAGACGTTCTCCGAAGAGCCGGTCTAGCGGCACGAGCACTTATGGAAAATATTAAGAAAATAAAAACAGGTTACCTCGGACACATACTGCGTGGAGAACGCTACCACTTTCAACGCCTCATTCTTCAGGGGAAAATTGAAGGGGGAAGAAGAGGAATAGGCAGAAAAAAGTTGTCGTGGCTAGAAATATCCGTCAATGGACGGGGATAAAAGACTTCCAAACATTACAAAGTGCTGCAATTAATAGAATCATCTGATAAGGAAAACGATGAACGCCTAAGCAGGAATCTGCACGGCACTAAGAAGAAGAAGAGCGTTAAATAGCTGAAGATAGAAGCTTCCAGTATTACATGCGTTTGCGTGGACAACTTTGAGCGTTACATGCGTAGGCGTAGACACCTCAGTCTTATTCATTACTAAGTTTTTACTTCAAAAAATGTATATCTAAATTAAAGTCGAATATATTATTTCTAACTTAAAGACTTTATGTGGAGGGACCCCCTCAGACTTTGGCGCCTGTATGCACTCGCACATTGCACTCATATGGATTAGTGCTCTCCTAACGCTTGGTGCTCTGTAGATCTGTAGATTCGGATTAATAATTAATCACTACAACATATTTTACCTAATTTCTTAACAGATATCGATATTTCTTAGGTGAAATACAATTTGTTTTTCCAGTCATTCGCAAAATTTACATCCATAAATTGCATAGGGCTATTACCCCCTACAGAAAGACCTACTGGCTAGTATTAAAATTGCAGTGAGGTCATAGATCTAGTCAAATGCTTTTGCCGTAAGAATACCATCGAATGGATTCTCAGTAAATGTATTGATTATTTTATCGTGCGTAATTCCGTATTTAACGTTGATTGCCACGCTGGACGACTGGAATTCCGAGTCCCAACTCGTCGTCTACGATGTATTGTGTATCAAACCATTAGTTTGAGGATTTGACGATAGTGGCTGCCGTAGTTAGTGTTATTTTCTTGCATTTTTCTGAAATCAAAAATGTGTATGTGATTTTAAATGCGTGAAACTTGTATCAAATATTTCGTTGTATATTTGGGTATACAATTTATACTGTTAGGGGTATTTTTAAATACGTAAATGTTTCGAACTTAGAAGCCTGTTGCTTTTGTGTAATACCTTAATGTGTGCCGCTCGGCCAGCTTGGTTACCGCCAATACCCCTCCACAAGTGGGTACTTGTTCTTAAGGACAGTGGTAGGTTTTGGTTCGTGTTTACTTGTGTGTTTTTATCTCAGTTTCGGCTAGTTTTTTGGTACGTAATTATGCCTCAAAAATGCTGTAATGGAAACTATAAAAATGGGCCTAAAGTTTATGTTTTCGGTTATCCAAAGGACGTAAGTTTAAGCTTTAAGCCATACCCTTCATGGGCTGCTTGAAATTACCGAATACTGTTTTAATGAACTTGATAAATGAATTATGTTCTCTTATGGACATAGTTTCAGCAGTCTATATTATATTTAAAATTAAAAAACTGATTAATGAGTTCGAAGATACATTTTTGGATATTTGCAATAAAAAGTCTTTTCTTTGTGAGCTGTTTTAAACTATCTAAATGAAGACAGCCTTTTGACTCCTTTTGAAAATTGTAAAAATCACCTAAAAATTGATATGTCAAATATTTTTCTTAGCAACATTTCAAATACTCGTACACTTCTTAATAATAATTATTGTTCTAAACATAATCATAATCTTTTGATAAAAAAAAGGAAACTGGGGACTTTTAATAAAAATAAATATTAGACCCGAATAATATACCAAATCTAACCCAAAAAATAACATCTGAAACCTGTACAAAGCTTTTGCATGTTTTATCATAAAAAAACTACCGTAAAATGAAATAGAACCAGATTTAAGACTTTTTTTCTATAAAACAAATGACAGGTTCTGAGAGCTCCTAATTTTTTAAATTTTTTGAACTCATAATATTCATACAAGTCAAAAAGGCAAAATGACATAGGTATTATAAAATATCGAAAACTGAAAAAGATGAGTGCTGTCATTTGGCAGGGTTTTGACAGGTGTCAAATCGATTTGACTTGATCGACTTAGTAGAAATCGATAGCTCGATTATCAAAATCTGTCATAGTTAGTCTGCTTTTGGATATTAGATTCCAATTTTTGACAGCTAACACCGACTCACCGGTCATATATACAAGGTTGGGCTCATGGTAAAAAATGATGCTTAGAACATCCCTAATAACATACCTACATTTCATCCAAAGATCACGGGTAGGTAACCAATTTCTATTTAAATATAGCGGGGTCCTTTGGATGGAGAAAACTACCAAATTTGACATTACTATTATCTATTATGACACCTTTATAGCTATAGTGACATTTTACCACCTGCCTATTTTGATAAACTGGATAATCAAAGGTTTTTGTTTTAAAATTCCATTTTCCTTTAAAAAAAATGGTTCATGACGCGCAGTCTTGTTTTAACCAGAAGCCCTTAAATATTATTTATGTATGCAGATAAAGGTAAGTAAACTGCTATTTAATTTTTGATTTATAACAAATAAGTAAGTCGCTCTTAAACTAATATTAACCCGAGTACGTTTGTAACTACATATTCATAAAAAAAGTTAAATTTACGAAAAAAAAATATCTTTTCGAGATTCTTGCATTTAAAATGTCTACTTAACTGTGGTATTTTAAAAGAAATTTCACATTGAAATATACGCCTGTATATATCTTTTGCCTAGATATGATGACGTCACGCGTAAGCCGCCGGGCCTTTGTGTAGGAGGTATTGGGCAAATTTATTTAAGACGAGTCACACTTGGCATCGACCCCCTCCGATTTGGCTGTTTTTTTGTAGGCATGTTACTCACCTAGAGGGTAGTCAAAAGCTAAAATATTAGGTCCCGCAAAAATATATTGGCTAAACTGTAGCCATTTTTCGTTTGTTTTTAACACATTTTTTGCTTGAACTTGGGTACGATTACGCAGAGGTTTTTGTACTAAGTGGCTGAAAATTGGATACCTAGTCTAAAATGGACCAAGGAACAAGAATATGGCCACAGATTTGACCTACGACAAATATCTCCAAAAATATTGGCCAAAAACTTTAAAAATTTACCAAGAGTCCCAAATCTAGGGGAAATGTTCAAAAAATATTTTCTTTAACTGTACGAGGCAGTCGTCTTATAAAGAAAGAACCAACGAATCCAATGATATGTGCTCATTGGATTCGTTGGTTAGCCAATATTTTTTTGGCCTCAGATTTTTAGGACGAACCGTTTAGAAGTTGCGCGGCTTCAAAGTTGGAGGTTTTTCTTTTCTTTAAAAAATCTCAATTTTTGATCTCGTGGGACAATGTCCGACTTACCTACCTATTTTTGCGATGCACCTGACCTTTCTGGGGCGCTTGGTGCGTGCAGCGGGAGGCGACAGAAAGTGACAAACGTGCGCTGTGCTGCAGCGGAGCGCCAGGAGAGTTCAGAGTAGGCAAACCTGCCAAGTATGTGCGTTGGATAAAGGGTGACTTTCATATATAGGACTGTGCACCAACTGTGTGCCTACCGTGTCGTTGTCACTGTAAATCAAAAAATTGTATGTTCCATATAAAACGCACTGAAGCCCTTATTTACATTTTCACATAAAGGACTGTGCTACGACCGTGTTGCGTTCGTCCAGTACTATGGTGAAAATGTAGAAGATCCGCGACGGCCGCAGCATGGCAGGCGCACAGTCGGTGCACAGTCCTATATATGAAAATCAGCCTTAACTTACCTACCAAGGGGGCTTCGGCTGCTGGCGTCCGGTGCTGTGGTGTGCACGGGCCAGGACCTTTCCCTCTCTCACCCGCCCTACTGTCTCTTCCGTCCAGTCTCCTCTCATGTAGTTGACCAGGTGGCATCAGATGTTTTGACTGCCTACTAGGCGTCGCGCGTCGTGAGGTGCGTTACCAATGTCCTAGTTTCAAGCGTTTGTACCTCTCCTGTGGTCATGGGTGTTTCTGGGGTATAGTGTGACCGTCTAAATAGTGTATTGATATTTTGTAATGAATGAGATGCATGAGGTTCTTGCCAAAGTAATCAAATTTATTTTTATATGAAACAAAATAATTAGAGCATTTAATGGGGCCTTCTCAAAATTCCCAGAGTGTGCATTTTGTCCAGATCAGAGAGTCAAATACATTTTGTTAAGCTTCTCTTCAAGTGCTACCTACTTCACAAAACACATGTGGAAGTGGAATTTTTGCAGTTTTCATGTCTTTTAGCTAATTTCGCTCCTTGGCTGGCAGATTTGGCATCAGGAGTGACACATCCACTTCTGACCATTGTAATGGATCTGTTTTTTGTCAGCCGAACAACAATAACATACATCCACTGGAAACACTCAAATTTTCGAATGGTCTGGGGGCCTTGGTGAGGGCATCATTTAACTTGCTCATCATACTGATCGACCAGTGAGAGGAGACTGGACGGGAGAGACGGCAGGGCAGGTGAAGTTGGAGGGGAAGGGCCTGGCCCGTACGCAAGGCACAGCACCGGACGCCAGCAGCCGAAGTCCCCGAGTAGCATTTTTGTATCGAGCATTCAGTAAACCGCTTTTTACAGCGTAACTGTAATATAAATGTTATATAATTATAAGCTAGAATACCCCCCGTTACGTTTCTCCAAATATTTGAACACTTCATACATGGCCCTCCGCTCGCTTCGCTCGCTACGGGGACGCGACCAACCAAAACTAACCCAAAATATGAAAAGCCTGCACGCTATAAAAAGTCGGGATCTCATACGCTCGATACAAATAAGCCCCCCGGGCATGAAAGTTATCCAACGCGCATGCTTGACAGGTTTGTCTACCCTGAATCCCCATGGCGCTCCGGCTAAGGGCGCTCCGCTGCAGTCCAGGTATATCGCAAAATAGGTCTGTAGGTCGGACATTGTCCCACGAGATAAAAAATTGAGATTTTTGAAAGAAAACAAAATCCTTCAACTTTGAAGCCGTGCAATTTCTGAACGGTTCGTCCTAAGCGTTTTAAGATCCTTTACAGGCGTAGACGACTATATCAAAATCGGCCTCTGCTATTGGTCGATCCGCATGGCCCTCCGCTCGCTACGGGGGCTCAAGAAAAGGAAACTAACCAAGTGCTAACCCAAACTAACCCAAAATCAAGAAAAAAACCGTTTAGAAACATAATCTTTGTTTGAACCCGTGCCGTCCAGGTGGGACCCAACTATCTAAACCTCTCGACCACGAGAGCTCTTGCGACAAATTCATTGCATCACGAAGACATATTGTAATACGAGATGGATCGACCAATAGGAGAGGCCGATTTTGATATAGTCGTCTACGCCTCTAAAGGATCTTAAAATGCTCGTCCTAAAAATCTGGGTGTGTGTTCATTGGATTCGCTGGTTCTTTCTCTACAAGATGATTGCCTCGTTAGTCAAAGAAAAGATTTTTTGAACATTTCCCCAAGATTTGGGACTCTTCTGGTAAATTGTGAGAGTTATTGGCCAATATTTTTGGATATTTGTCGTAGGTCAAATCTGTGGCCATATTCTTGTTTCTTGGTCAATTTTACACTAGGTAACTGATTTTTAGCTACTTAGTAAAAAAAAGCTCTGCGTAATCGAAAATACCCAAATTCAAGTAAAAAATGTGAAAAAAGGTTAGACAATAAAATTTGCGGGGCATAAAATTTTAGCTTTTGACTACCCTCTAGGTGGGTAACATTGCCACAAAAAAAATAGCCAAATCGGAGGGGGTCGATGCCAAGTGTGACTCTTCTTAAATAATTTTGCTCATTAGCCTCGCTACAGGAAGAACCTGTAGTAATGTCGCTTAGAGAGCTGTTTAGGATATTAGTATTATGATCGGATCTATCTGATATGTGGTATTCTAAAATGATACCTAGAGCTAAGTGGTTTTGACAAATGCATTACTCATTACTTATTATTTCGTCCAGTTAGTACTAGCAATTAGTAGCAGTAATAAATACCTCATCTAGAAAATACATATATAAGTTAAGGACGCCCTTGACTCAAACCTATTCTTCGACAAATAATCTGCATATTACCAGTCCTGTTAAATCCGTTTAAATTATTAGTCATTTTCCATAATTATTAACAATTTTACAATGCCATTTATTTATTACAAGCCAATAGTTAAATACCATTGTCTCTGCAGAATTGCGTACATAAATCACCGATTGATGTATTGTTTTTTCAAAACAATTTAAAATGCATATATCGTTCTTTGTGATATTGGAATTAATAACGCTGGAGTTTGTGGCTTAGTTATGCCAGCAACGTTATAATTACCTGAAAAGAATTGCTTTAGAACTTGCGTGTTAAAAATTATTTTTTTTTAATTTTTATTTAAGTCAACAATAAGTAACAACAGAACAAAGCGCAAAAACATTTATACTGAGATTGAAACTTCTATTTTTACTTTATTTCGAAGTGTATTTCCTATATTTAGGTACGTGTCATTTTTTACTAAAATAGATATATCACATTTTGTTGTCTTATAAAAGTTAATGCCATTGTCTAAATAATGCAGTTTTATGTTTTCTTAAATAAACGGAAGCCAATATTTTCTTCAGGAAACAAAAACTAGCAACATAAGGCCTCAATCTATTATTTCAGTCTGTTATTTAAAGCACTATTTGCTTCAGTCTATTTTGTATTCATTTTCTTCTACAGTAGATGCCTCGTTACTTAGTAACGATTTTTTTGAAGGTTCGTTATTCTCATCTTCTAATTCTTCTGCTAGTCCTATAATTATTTCCCTAAATACTAAACCATCCAAGTTTTTAGAAAGGTATTTGAGAAACAACCAGTCTGTATAGCTGCAATACTTTGATACCGTAAGCACATCCCATGGGTTTATTTTTCCTGGGCAGGTATTGGCGAATACCACTTTATTGAAGAGTTTGCTTTTGGCATGCAAAAGTATGGTAACTAACCTGAAAGTGCAAATGAAAATTTGTTTATTGTCGTCACTTATAGGGAGGAAGTCCAACAATTAAGAGGTTATTATTCCACTAGAGTTGTTGTATTTCATAAAATGTTCTTAATGAATGAAATTGTGTCAATTACCTCCATATTAATCCCAATCCAGTGCAAATGAATAGAAACACGAACCAAAACCAGAGGAAGGTGTATATTTTGTCGTTGATAACATTCAAAGCCATTACACACATTGCGTCGTGCCATTGTATGGACCCTGAAGGACCATATTTATGGAATGTACATTTTGTCACCTAAAAATAAAAGATCCTCATATTTTTCGAAAGTGCATTCACATTTTACAATGTGCAAAATAGAGAAATATTTGTTATGGTGATCTTGGAGATATTCTAATTCTAGTTCTATTAATTTACAAACGTTTTCGTAAAGTTTTTCCGGTTGTGATTGTCATTGATAAATGTTTCAAAAAAAAAGTAAAAATGTCGGGTACTTTTCTCAAATGTCACGGATTCCTTTCATAACCTGGAATATAATAATAATCATGCTTTTGCTCTATGCTCTATGACTTGTGTAAGACTTTTGACTCACTCTGTGGCATATTTACGGTATTATAGGAACAACTCGGTACATTCTCATTTTTTGCAAGATGTTTAGTAAACAGTGAGAGTATGTGGAGTTGTAGATGTTCAACAGGGTTGGTCTTAATATAAATGTCAAGAAATCTGATTAAAAAACGGTTACCGATTGGAGATAAACTTAATGCTAAGTTTTTTAACATTAGCTTCGATTCAGCAGATTTTTTATCGAAAATCACATGACCGATTCGTTTTCAAATCTACTCATGATAAAACATTGATCTAAAGCGGCGTTCGTTAATGTCATCTTTCTCCTCGATTTGCTCTGAAAATTTGACAGTCACGAGGTATGTGTATTTAAAAGGAAAATCCAAGTCAGGTGCCTGTCAAAATGTTAGAGCAAATCGAGGAAAAAGATGACATTAACGAACGCCGCTCTAGAAGTTCTTTATTCCCTCAACCATAAATTCATCGTTTGCTTATGTCACTATACCTGCTGTCAACGGTCATTTGCCGCTTCCACCAATGACGTAACGGTTTCACCGAAGAATTGAAGAATGCGCATAAGCTGAGTTTAAAGCTAAGTTCACATCAATGCGAATTACGAAATGCCTATTCCGATTGGCACACTCATAATCTAACAAACCATTACTTGAAATACATTCAAATGAAGTCCATAAATAATAAAAACAATTAATTCTGAAAATCTTGGTAAATATAATATTACCATCTTTACAGCAATACAATTTTCTATATTTTCCCAGTTTCGAGATTTCATGCATGCTTTAGACCTGGCAGCACCCTGTATATTAATACAGAAGTTTCGCTCTATATGGCTGAGAAGCTTTAACATATTTGTTTACTACTAACAACGGTAGGAAATACATTAAAGTAACCTATAAATAACTCATTGTTGCATCGGCAGTGCTTTGGAAGTACCGTGTTGGGTACAGAACTTTTAGGCATATTCTATTGAGGTCGTTGACTGAAATATTGACGTTAATGGATTAATAGAATAGTTGGATAGGAATATAATCGACTTTTCACATAAACGGTCGATGAATGATACGCAATAATAACAGGACATTTGTATTTTTTATTTCTGAAGATAGCTGTTATGTAATTATATATTATTTTTCTCATTAACATGTATTTATATATTATTTTTATTAACATAACAATAGTGACTATTGGAATTACATTATTGGTGGTGTTTAACCACAGTGATGTGTCAAGAAGTGTATACGGAACATGATCATGTTTTGGATAATTTATTAACTAGTTATCGTTTTCTGTCTTACTTGGTGCATAACAGGTATTTAATTTTGCGTGCCACAATTGGCGTAAGTTTTGGATTGCAAGTAATTAGTTAGTTTCTATGTTAATTGACATAACATATAGTAATTAGCTAAATTTAGTCAAAAAACACACGAAGGCCTGGTAATTGGCAATTTTCTGGCATTGTTCCTAGTTTTTATTTCTGAAGATAGATGTCATGTAATTATATATAATTTTTTTCATTAACAAATTTCAAGCTATGTCTTGTTTGATATAAGTTTATTGTTTCCCTGTTATATAGTGACTATTAGAAATATATTATTTTTGAATTCATGGGTGTGGTAACTGTGGTTAGTTTTGCTAGTTAAAATTCCATGCTAGTGGACTCAAGAAGTGTGAGCGGAACATGATCATGTTTTGGATAATTTAGTAACTAATTATATTGTGTTCTTTCAACCTTCTTGCGTCTCCCTTACGACTACTATCTCTCGCGGTTTTTAGCTATTTCCATCCATTTTAGTCCTGCAGTTCGCTTGATGTCATCGTACCATCTTGTATTCGGTCTACCTCTTGATCTTCTTCCCAGCCATGGTATCCATTGTATTATTTTGGTGTTCCATCTCTCGTCGTCTCTCCTTGCTACATGTCCCGCAAAGTCCCATTTCATCTGGGTTACCCTTTTTATTACATCCTTGACCTGTGTATTTTGTCTTATGTATTCGTTTGCCTTCCTTCTTTTCCTATCTCTACTACCCATCATTGTCCTTTCCATACCTCTTTGTGTAAGGGTCCACGTCTGCGCTCCATATGTTAATACTGGCAATATACACTGGTCGAACACTTTTGTGCGCATTCGTTGAGGGATCTTTTTATTTTTTAGTATCCCTGAGAAGCGAAAGCTGCCCAGCTTAGACGTCTTCTTCGTTCTATTTCGACATCTTTATTTCCTTTTCCTAATTGTATTTGTTGTCCAAGGTATATGTACTCCTTGACGTTTTCCAATTGATTGTTGTCTAACTTATGATCGTCTCTTCTTCTGGGCTCATGATTTTAGTTTTCTGCATGTTTATTTTTAATCCCACATTTTATGATTTCTCTTC
>JAEQML010073894.1:0-14700 GCA_016904865.1 Pissodes strobi | reverse complement strand
TAGAAGCCAAGAAGGTCAAAGTAGTTCGAAAGAAGTCTTTAAACTATGGCGCACAGGAAGTTACCAGAGCGTTGTTCCAACAAGATACAAATTTAGCAGGACCAAGTGGCGTTAAAAACAACAACAGAAGTATGACGTCAAAAACCAGAAAAAAAACACACAACCAAACAAAGATTTGTGAAGAAAATATTGCACCAAAACAGAAACAAGAACAAGATAAAATATATCAGAACCAAATGTAGCTCAAAAAAAAAGCTGTGTGATGAACAAAATCAGAAAAAAAACAAAACGAAACAAAAAGTTGCGAAGAAAATGCTAGACAAAAACAGAAACAAGAACAAGATAAACATGTACCAAGACCAAGCGGAATTAAAAAGAAGCGAATGATATGTAATGACCAAAATGAGAAAAAAAACAAAACGAAAAAATTAATTGTGAAGAAAATATCGAACAAAAACAGAAACAAAAACAAGACAAAAATTTACCGGGACCAAGAGCAGTACAAGAAAAGGGAAAGGTGTGTGACGAGATAAAAGGCGAAAGTTGGTTTTGTTATTTATGTCAAGAAGATCTTGTGAGGCATATGAGACTTTGCGTCGCATGCAATACATAGGTCCACGAAGAATGCGTTGGACTTAGTTACGCAGACAAAGAATTTGCATTTTATTGTCCAAATTGTGACTAAATGTTTAATCATTGTTTTTAAATAACTGTTTATAAAATATAAACAAAACATATTATTTCTACCATAATTTTAGTGATGGTCCTTATTTGGTACATGTGGTGGGCCTTATTAAGAGCACGATGATCTTAATAAGGCCCACAAAACACCAATTTTTTTAGCACAAAAGTCATTAGAAAGCTGGTATTTTTTTTAAATGTAATAGTTTTAAACAAAAGTACATCAGTTGAAAATTCATATCCCTTAATCTCAGATTTTTAAGCCTTTTTTAAGCATTTAAAAAAAATATGTTCTTAAGTGGGCTTTATTTGGCTCACTTACCTTAGTTTGAGTACTTAAGTCAGTAGAAAGTATTTAAATCAATTAGAACTTATTTAATATACTTACATAGGAGTTTAAAATAATAATTACTGAAGTCATTTCAAATATTTACGTCAGATAAAATAATTTGAATATTGTTGCTAAAAATTATTTATGTTTTGGCCTTTTCAAATCAGATTTGATACGGCTCCACTTCTCGTCTTATAAAATATTACGATCAAATAATATTGACCCATATTATATATAACGCAAATGCCCTTGAGTTATTACTGTGAAAAATGTCCCATAAATTATTGATGAAATCAAAAAATCAAGCCCCGCTTTATTTTTCCCAATAATTTTTTTCAGAATCTCTGTTCTCGATATTCCGCCGTCGAAGCTTAAGGTAGAAAAAATGATAAGTCTTGTTTTAAATTAAGCATTCAAAACGTAGGGCCAAAAACCACATTAAAATTCGAACTGCGAAAACAGAATATTGGGGTTTTTTCGATATTTTTTTAGGCCCGTAGGAAATAGGCTAGATGGAAGGCGGGAATGTCCCCTAGAATACATGCATGTTGTTATTTTGGCAAATATGAGCAGTAATTCCCAGCATTTTATTCAGCACTTAATACATTGCTGACAAATCGTTCCTTGATCTCAAATGTTCCGTAGCTGACCTGTAGTTACGTGACCAATTGGTGTATTTATTAAACCCATGTTAGTGTTTCTATCTTGAAAAACCGAATATTCTTTATAATTTAATTATGGATCTTCCATGGGGCAGAAGACTTTCCGCTACCTCAAGTGCCCGTGAGTACTTGTGTGAGGTGGAATTTCCTCCTTTTGATGCTGACCTAGCTAACCTGCCGTCAGTTAGCCATACCGAGGTCTTTTTCTTGTCAGAGTGACATAGCCACATGGTGGAGACGTACCCACAGGAAGCGCCAGTGTCTATAACTCTACCAGAGACAAGTAAAATCGATTTTCATTTATTTAAGAGCCCTTTTTACCGTAGATTCATTACCGTTATATATCATTTTAATTAATGAATATATAATCAAATGACTGTGGGTGATTTGAATTTCTGGTTTTCGTTTATAAATAATTACCATAACAGTTTTATTAACTTGCCAATAAATGACCTTGGGTCTAACATTTTCTCATATCGAATCCGTTCTCATTATTATCGTAATTTGTTTTAAAAATGCCTAGTTTCTATGTACATTTACCTTAATGTTATGCTATTACCGTCAGTCACATATTTACTTGCCACATTTGTTTTATTAACTTGCTGATAACTGACTTTAGTTCAAACATCTCATACCGAGTCTTTATCTCTAATGTCATAATTTAATTTAGTAACTCTAAAAGGTAGTGATTTTTTTGTAGCTAATGTTATGATAATCAATTGATTTTTTTGCTTACTGTAATTTTCATACCTGATATTATCTTTCTTGATCTTATGAGACCTACTTGTTTTACTTTTGCAGAAATGAGATTTACCGAATATACCTTTACCTGACTATCGGTCATTTCTTATCTTATCTACTGACGTTAGAGTTACCGTAATGAAGTCATTGAAATTAAGTCATTTATCTTTGTCGAATATTTTATTTTGACTTTCCTTAATACAACTATAGTATTTTGAACTACTAAAATGCATAAGCTACTAAATAAATATCACCCTGTCCTAAGTTTGAACTTGAACTTGGAAATTGTTATATAAACATTAAAGGCAAACTATAAACAACGCGAGCAGTCAACGGGGGCGATTATGAACCTTAAGCGTGCAATGATCAGCACTTTTTATAATATAAATACGCTACCGAGCCTTCAATTCGGCAGGCTTTTGTCTCACCTAAAACCAGATCCTAGGTTGTTCACATGGTCGCCTAAGTTTCAATCCGCTCCTAGGTTGTCCACATGGTCGCCTAAGGTTATAATCCTTTTCTCCTGACCCACACCTCGCCTTGGTTGTTTACATGGTCGCTAAGTCTGGGGGTTTCATAACCGCAGTAGTAAAAACCGAAACTATGATAAATTTGTCCAAGTTCTGAGAAAGATAAGTTTCTAAGTAGAGTCTGTCTAGTAGTTAAAAGTGAAGTGGAATATTCGAGTGCTCTTTCGAGCAAACCAACCTTAAATAAAACACAACACAAACTCTTAAGGAAAACTATATTTATAAAGCAGTGACCAAAGACCTATAATAAACAATTCAAAAAATATACAGCAAATCGAGAAAGCATGCGCGCCTTAGTAATCGGGTATAATGTAATCTTATTACGTTTCTGACCAATAGACATTGTTAAAGTTTTATCATTAAGTCTTCTCTGCATAGACGCCGTCATTCTTTTTAATCGCGACAACCACCAAGAAATAGTTCCAGATTGGTGGAGGCATGCCGCAATTTACGTCAAAAAACAATGATCTATGTCAAAAAACAATTAAACTATAATTAAAAAAATCCAAATCATGCGCCTCTAATCTTTCGCGCAGTGTCAGTTAAGATTAACAAAGAGTTTATATAGATATACCCACTAAAACTAATATAATTTAAATACAGTTAACATATCGCGCATTAATGTATTAAATCATCGCAGAATACAGGTCGCCTCCTGCTAGCGGTAATTACAAACAACGGATTCATTGAAGTGGTGCATCCAAGTGTCGCCATCTAGGAACGGTGGACGCAGGCTTAGGAAAGGGATTGCTGCTAGTTGAGGAAGGTCAGCGTTAGAACCGCGTGGTCAAGCTGCATATGGCGCAACCGGGGCCAGGTCCGTATCTGCAAGGAAAAATATAAATCGAATAATTTTTATGATAATTAAAATGGAGCGATACAACAGATTTCTATAGGAGAAACTAAAGAAAACAATGGAGGAGGAAGCAGGAGAAACTAGTGAAGATGACGAGGATACAGAATATAGAATTATATATGGAACAAGTACTCAAGCAAAATAAGAAACTAAGCTGAGACTAAGAGAAACTAAGAAGAAACTAAGACAAACACAATAATTAGCAGGGAGGAGAGCCTCAAAGTAAATAGTTGTAATATAAAACCGAAGTCCTCACATAAATTTATATATACAAGGCACTTAGGAGGTTAAAATATAAATAAGTAAAATAATAAATTGTGTATAGTGAAACAGAAAGCAACTCAACGTAAATAAGCATAATATAAACCCGACTGTTAATAAGAAAAGTACATAGATAAAACACTTAGGAGGTTAACGAACTGTATATAGAAAAATATACATTATATATCGTGTAATACATAGAAGGATATATGAAGACAAATGAAACTAGAATAAGTCGTGTCAAGTGTTAAAGTATAGGAGACTAAGAAATTAGTAAACTATGTATGCAAAATAAACAGTTGAAGCAGGTGTGAAGATACAGTAAATAGACCAGTTGCATGATTATCGTTATCGAGAAAATGAGAAAAACTGAAGTGCCATTGAAACTGTGTATTGAGAATATTTAACTGTGTATACAAGGAAGAATTATAAAGTAAAGTGTTTTCCGGCCTAAATAAGACTGCATCGACAGATTATCTAAATGAGAAAGTCGCAGCAAAGAATTTAGGTTTGGCAAGCTTAAGCATATATATGGACTGAAATAACTGACTGACGATCAAGGAAGTCTAAGCAAAAATGTTGGTACCATAGAAACTCAAGAAGGGCACAGTTCCCAGCTGAAATATTATATAAGCAAAAAATGTTTATGTAAGGCATGAAGAATAAAGAAGAAGCATACATAGGGTGAAAAAATAGAGGAAATAAGCAAAAGTTGTTTAAGTAAAGTGAGAGGAAATATATAAGCAGAAGATGTTTATGTGATAAGGAGAAGCATACATAGATAAGGAAATAATGAAATAGCTAGTCAAGTAATTATAATCATAGATATACATAGAATAAAGTAAACCTTAAGTAGGAAAAACTTAAGATATGGAAACCTAATATAAGAAAATTAGAATAGAAACAAGTGTATACAAAATAATGTATATATAAGCGATATCACGAAGAGAATAAGTGTATAAAAAAGCAGTAAGAAATTGTAAGTATTGTATATAAAACTTTACCTTGATAATATGCTGCATGGGCCGCAATCCAGGACCAGTCAGGACTGATTCCAGCCTATAGAGGACTCAGCCAAGTAGTGGTAGAAGTTTCTCCATTCTTCGACTACAGATGCCTAGAAGACAAAGAAGTAAGAGATTTTAATATACCGAAGAAAGTTCAATAGCAGTGGACAACGAGTTGAATAGTCTAGTAGATTATTAAAAAATAACTGACCTTAGGGTGTAATCCAGATCAAATTGAGCCAGCTCATAGTCAATTAAGTGACTAAGTGTCTAATATTGTCAATTTCTCGTTCCGATGTCATATTCCAGGTCAATGTGCAAATCTGCAGGCACAAGCCGAGCAAAAAATGGCACATTTCACAGTATAATTATCGCCGCATATTCAATATTCACGATACTTAAAATTTATTGTATTGTTTAGCTCATCTAACGGTAATACAAGGAGAAGTAAGAAAAACAAATCGCCGCCATTTTGCGTCAACTCTCCGCCCTGGTGAAGGAAGAAAGAAGCCACATACCAGACAGACGGTTTCGCATCGCAAAACCGAAAATGACAGCAGACATCATGACAAGAACACCATCTGCCAGGCTCCGAGTAAACAAGCAATCCACAAAACAACGCAAACTACCATGGAACACAGGGACCAATCCGCCAGTAGAACCATCTGTCAATAACCAGCGCAACAGTTCAGAAAATTGCACCAAGAACACCACCCAAACGACAGTCACCAAGGAACCAAGGAACCTAT
The DNA here is from genome assembly GCA_016904865.1 of Pissodes strobi. Classification (NCBI taxonomy): domain Eukaryota; kingdom Metazoa; phylum Arthropoda; class Insecta; order Coleoptera; family Curculionidae; genus Pissodes; species Pissodes strobi. The sequence goes on along the minus strand of JAEQML010073894.1, from coordinate 8,882 downwards.
AAGAAAAGATGGCGTATCCGGTCGCCATCTATCATCCACAAAGCCAAACAGCTAAAGAGTAACGTATAGTTTTCTTTTATTAAGTAAAAGCTTTTATAATAATCGCAATGTAATTTGAATATCATTATTAATATTAAATCATCAAAGTAAAACCAGATCGTATTGCAAGGCTACAACATGAACGAATAATAAGATTCATATGATATGGCTAGTTGCATAGATATTTAATTTCTCCAAACAAAGTCAGCATGTTGAAGTAGGTCAACGAGTTCAATGAATTGAATAAAATCAGCAAATTTTGTATAGGTCAAAGTATAACTGAGTCAAATAATAAACTGCTATAATTTTATAATAAGAGACATAATATGCTGCTAATAAATATTAGTTGCATAGACAGGACCGTATTTAAGTAATAAAATGTTAGATGTAACAGTTGAACTGATCAGGATGATTTAATTTACGGAATATGGTTCAAGTATTAAATTTTCTAGAAATAATGAATCAGAAAATTAAGATGTTAGTAAATACAAATGCGAGAGGCATTTTCTTTTGTTAATCAGGGACATGAGGCATTATTAATAATTGTTTAAACGACACTATGATAATATTAATCAAACAAGAAATATATTAGAAAAATTGAATATGCTTGCATATATAAAAATCAATATTTTTGATGAAAAATCGATATTTTTAAATATAACTATCGAAGTTTAATAAGCTGCAATATTGGTAAGATATGTAAGCTATTAGGAGACAGGACCGTCTTTTGAATATTATAGAATAACTAGTGTAAATGATTCTAGCAAGAAATAAGGTCTATAAACTATATTTTATGCCAATTGTAAATATTACTAAGACAATTTTTAAAATTATGATAAAAAGGTGATAATTTAAAGAGCAACTTTCATGGGGTGGACGCATCTCATGTAAGCTGAATCTATTGCAATTGTTCAAAGCAAATAAAATATAATTGCTATGCAAATATCAGTATTTTATTAAAAGTCGATAAATTGTGTCTAAACGTTGATTGACTAATAGACCAATCACTGTTAGCCAATCAACGTTATAAATTAAGATTGTATAAATATAATTGTAGAAATCAGTTCCACAAATAATGTTGTTATTCCAAACTAGAAATGGAGTTGCAATATTATCCAAGACGATTTATAATATTATGTTTCTTTTTGTTGCATGTATATATCAAGCACCAGTGGATGTCCATACTAGTCTCTCCAGCAGACTCACGACCACGTGTGATACCTTCAAAAACGGTGGTTTTAAGGCATATCAAACATTGTTAGGATATAGACTGCAGTGGAGGCTAGAGGGAGTTACAAAGGATCAGCCTGGATCCAGAAAGTAACAAAACACTGATGACATTTTGTATTGTATAACTATAATATGATGTTGTAATATGCGACAGGTTTTCTCAAATTGAGGTCTTTCTTTTTTGAGCAATAAAGGTCGTGTTAACGTTGGGAACCAACGTTTAGTGGGCGGGGGAACGTGTGAACTACTAAAATGCATAAGCTACTAAATAAATATCTCCCTGTCCTAAGTTTAAACTTGAACTTGGGTAATTGTTATATAAACATTAAAAGCAAACTATAAACAACGCGAGCAGTCAACGGGTGCGATTATGAACCTTAAGCGTGCAATGATTAGCACCGTTTATAATATAAATACGCTACCGAGCCTTCAGTTCGGCAGGCTTTTGTCTCACCTAAAACCAGCTACTAGGTTGTCTACATGGTCGCCTAAGGTTCTATCCGCTTCTAGGTTGCCCACATGGTTCTAATCCTTTTCTCTTCACCCAAACCTAGCCTTGGTTGTTCACATGGTCGCTAAGTCATAGCCGCAGTAGTAAAAGTCGAATATATGATAAATTTGTCAAAGTTCTGAGAAAGATAAGTTTCTAAGTAGAGTCTGTCAAGTAGTTAAAAGTGTAGTGGAATATTCGAGTGCTCTTTCGAGCAAACCAACCTTAAATAAAACACAGCACAAACTCTTAAGAAAAACTATATGTGTAAAGCAGTGACCAAAGTCCTAAAAACAATTCAAAAAAATATACCTCAAATTGAGAAAGCATGCGAGCCTTAGTAATCGGGTATAATATAATCTTATTACGTTTCTGACCAATAGACTTTGTTAAAGTTTTATCTTTAAGTCTTTGACCAATAGACGTTGTTATTGTTTCAACTGAAGTGCTTTCCTTATCATCTCTTCTCACCTGACGTAGATCCATGCGCATTATTCCTTCACGCTAAACGAAGCGTGGCGTCATGGGAAACAACCATTCGTGACAGTATTACCTTAATTGTTAAATATCTCGATAATGCCTTCGTGATTATCTGATTTACTTGTGCGTTATACCAACCGACTTGAATCATAAGTTTTTCTATAATCAGGTGTTAGCCTCATAGCAGTGAACAAGTTTACTTAGCTGCAATTGGCAATTTTAAGTTTTCGCTCTAAAACCAGAATCGAACAGAGCTTATTTCGTTTTTTTAACCATTTATATCACGGGTTATTTCATTGATTTAGGGTGTCTATTTCGCTTTTGTGGATATAATGATATTAACGCTGCTATGAGATTCTATTAGCTAAGTTTTGTTTCATAATCATTTCATTTTACCCATAGATACTTATCAGCTATATAAACATATCTATTTACTACACAGGTTACCCTATCGATTTAATTCACTGGATTAACTGTTTATTGATATAATGATATTACCCCCGCCATGTGTGCATTTAGAATAATTTTATTTAATGCTCATTTCATTTATACCTGCATGCATATATTTACCGGCTGCCTATAACTATACTTATTTACTTTACCTGATATGTTATTGATTTAGTATAAAGCTAGTTTAGTAAAATACTTATTTTATAGTGTCTCGTGATTGACTGCATTTTGTCATAAACCTCTAAGAATTCAGCGTTTAGGTGGGATTGTTTCTAAGTATGACGAGGGCAATATTAACGTTGTAAAGCTTAAATTAGAACTTAACATCTTAATTTGTTTGATTTGCTATTCTGATAGTATAGGTAAAATACCTTATAAGAGAATCTTCTCACTAGTTCAACTTCAAATTAATTGGAAATAAAATTTAATTATCCTGAACGGATTTGTGTAAGTTTTTCATATTTAAATAAAAAATGAGTTCATTGGAATCCCGACGTTTATTTTGGTAAGTTAGTATCGTCCGTACCGTTAAAAAATACCTTTAATTTCAAAGTCTCTTGATAGTCATGTACAGGGTATTTTCTAAATTTTATTACCCTATTTTCAAGGATTAATATTCAAGGATACATTTTTTTTAAAAAAAATTGGTGGTGCCCTACCGTAACTGCCAAGACATAGAAACAAGCCTTTAAAAAAATTGCCTATAGAGCAAGTAACAAGTAAGGGGTACATATTTGACACCCAACGGTTAAGGCTGGTTGCAATTACACAGTAAACATAACACTACAAGTGTAAAACGTCTAAAAGGTCATTTATGGCATGCAGAAAGAGACTCTGGTAATATTGTGAGATAATTTCAATTACCTTGCATTTACGGTTCTAGACCTATCAGAAATTTGAGTTGGATTTCACGAGCTTACGATTTTAACGAAATGATTAATTTAGAACCGTTCTTGAGACAGTAGTGCTATTCGAGTTTAGTTCAGAGCTCTTGTCGGATAATTCACAGAACTATTAATGTCAGTTCCACGTTTCATGTAAGATCTGCTTTATGAGAGGTTTTTCGCACATGCTACTAGTCGAAATATGCCATGTTGTTAGTCTATTCTTTTGGATGATTCTTAAAATTGAAAAACTAACTTATTGCTTATTGATTTAGTGGAAATCATTTTTGAACTTTATCGATATACGACGATTATTACACTTACAAATGGATATTATAGCTATCACGACGAAATGCTATACCAAGTCGTGCCAACCATACGAGTTATTGGGCATTTTGTTCAATATTCTATGAAGAAGAATGTGGATAAATTGTATCAAGCTAATCGCATTTAAAAAAAAATAAGTTCGAAGAGTTCAAAGCCCATAAATGGAAAACATTTAAAAGGGATGAGGTTGGAAGGTTCCTGAGAGAAGCACATCATGAGCGTTTTGCTTACTAAGGTACGACATATGCTTCATTCAACATTTGCACAAGCTCAAACTATCAATTTTGGAAAAATGTGGCGTCTTCTTCTTGAATTCTCCAATAAATGCACCAGTTGGCAATATTCCCTCTCTTTATTTAAGGCAAATGATAAGGGCAGCATCAAACTGGTGAATTACAGAATATGCCTATGCGCAAATTGTTTGGGCCATTTGATGATTAACGTCCAGAGTCGTTAAAAACCCCAACTAACCTAAACGACAACTGACTCCAATTACAACCAATATAGTAATCACGTCCTCGATTTGGGGTTTATTGAGATGCCTGAGATCATACTCAGTAAATTTTAAATTATTTGATCTTAATCGAATATTGCTGTGACGTTGTATTTTTTTTCGGTTAAAGCCTTATATTTTGGCTACCGCTTGGTCTTCGGTCCAGTCGACACGCGTTGTGTGTCGGCTCCTTTCTCACCATTGGGTGAACACATGGAGAACGTTCAGTGACCGTTCTTTCTCCCTGAGGAAGAGTCAAGTGTCCTAGCCAGAAGAAATCCCCATTCACGCCAGTATTCAGGCCGGGGGGAACCGGATGTTCCCGTGGGATCATTGGCTGTGCCTGCAAAGATTCAGCTTACAGCTACCATTTTAGGTTTGTTTGTGATAGCCGAGGCCATCAAGAGAGGGCATGCTCGACATCTTGAAAAGCCTAAAAATGTAGTGTCACCTATCCAATAAGGGTGTAGCCTGTCTGGAAGGGTAGCCCTAGCTCTAGCTAAGCCCGGACAAATGCCTTATTGGGCGAATGCGCCATGCGCGTGCGCGTAACCCACTATCAGTAACACCCCCCCCCCCCATAACTTTATATTTTATTGAAGTATCTGCATCGTAATCAATCTCATTAAAGAACTGGTAGTTTATGTCTAACAAATCACTTAAAGTATAGGAGTAGAACAAACATATTTTCTCAAGTTAGAAGTCAAATAATGGCTTTCAAGAAGCAGTCGAATCAAAAATAGTGCCAGAAAGGACAATTTGCCGACTGTGATCCGGTTTTTACCAAAGGGCATAATAAAATATTAAGATCCTGTTGTTTCATTGAGCCATTGAGGCACATAAAACAGAAAAGAGCCTTAAAAATTAATATATTAGTATGGAATAGCAGCTGCGTTTTTGGTCTTCATCTAAATCAATAATTATTATACTTGAGTGCCAAAAATTGCTACTAAATCGCAGTACTTTTGAAGCGTTTTCAAGACAGAAAATCGATAATCGCAGAAAGTCGGACCGACTTTACAAGTCAACAGGTATGAAAGGTAAGAAAGAAATAACCTGCCTACGAGGAGGACTTAGGTAATGAGAATAAGCGGTCCATGCGCTATCAAGGGGGTTTCAATTCATGCAATTGTAATTATAATGTACGAATAGGGCATGATTTTATTCAATTGCTGAACGTACTAGAAACACAATGGTGATTTTCCTAAAAAGTTTGGAAAGTGACAATTTCCGTATGAGTTAGGAACAAGCTCATGAAAATAAATCGAAAGTTTAATGTTCTTAAATCTGTATTGATACAAACGGAAACAAAAGTAACATAACAAGAGTGAATACAAAGACTGGAATAAAAGAAGTATTATATCCTTGCTTATTATTAGTGATATTAGTTATAAAAATACAGTCAATCGTGTGTGCAAGTAATAACTTTACAAAAACATCTCTCCCACCTTTGATAGACGAACGCGGTGTCACGGCGACTACAGTTATGGAAAAAGCAAACATGCTCGCCGAAATGTTTTCATCGAACTCTACGTTAAACTTCCCCCAAGGCAATGATCTCCCCATCATATCCAACATCGACACTACCATGGCAGAAGTTAAGTTTCGCCACAGTGATATTCGTAAAATCCTCAAAGAGCTAGAACACTAGGGCCATATGAAATACCTGTCATCTTGTTAAAGAACTGCGCCAAGGAACTAACACCCATTCTTTCCAGACATTTTTCTCTGTCTTACCCCATCTTCTTGGAAAGTCGCTCGAGTGCAACCTGTACCAATAAAGGGCAAGAAAACCACGCCATCAAACTATCGTCAAATTGCCTTGCTTCCAATGATCTCTAAGGTCATGAAACGTGTAGGCAATCAGCAACTACTGAAGTACCTCGAGACCAACAGAATAATTAGCGATAACCAATACGGGTTCCACAAACAGAGATCAACAGGGGATATATTGGCCTATATCACCCATATATGGAGTAGGGCAATAATTGAGAACTACGGAGAATCTCGAGCGATTGCGTTAGATATTTCGAAGGCATTCGACAATGTTTGGCATGACAAATTGCTCAACAAACAGATGTCCTTCGGATTGCCAGCGTCTCTCTGCAGCTGGCTTGCCAGTTTCCTTAAGAGCCGATCTCTGCACGTTGGAATTGATGGACACATCTCAAACACATTCACCATAAATGCGGGAGTGCCTCATGGCGCAATACTTTCACCAACTCTGTTTCTCATCTATATCAATGACCTGCTAACCGAAACCAATAATCCTGTTTTCAGTTTTGCAGATGACAGAAGCCTTGTCTCCCAATTTAGATCAGAAAAACCTTTACCAGCGACTTATCACTGCAGACAGGAGCAGATTATAACAGTTAATTAAGATCTGGAGAAAGTTTGAACTTGGGACGACAGGAATTTGGTCCAATTTAATGCTGCAAAAACTCAAGCAGCCACGTTTACCAAGAAAGCCAATACGGCGTGTCCTGACATCATTATGGTAGGATCGACCATTCCTTCATCCTCGTCAATTGGACTACTGGGTGTCTCGGTCAACAGCAATAAGTCCTGGCATGACCACGTTGCTAACATCGCAAATTCAGCCTCGCAGAAGCTTGGTGCGCTATTTCGCAACAAAAAGCTATATGCACCGCAACAGCTACTCTTGCTCTACAAAGCGCAAATGAAACCGTGCTTAGAATATTACTTACACATCTGAGGTGCCGCATCTAGGAGCACCCTAAAGCTGCTGGATTCCATTTAGAAGAGAGCTGTGCGTCTCGTCGGCGACCCGGAGTTAACCTGGGATCTGCATAGTCTGGCCGAGATTTCCCTGTTGTATAGATATTTTCACGGCAGATGTTCCCAGGAATTGGCCCGCATGATCCCGCCCCCAGCGGCACCTGTCAGACAGTCCCGACAGACGGCTAGGGCGGACCCGTTCGTCGTACAACTGTAAACACCGAGAACGTCGCTTTACAAGGGCTCCTTTGTCTGGCGCACTGCATCACTGTGGAACTTACTCCCAGGATATCTGTTTCTTCCTAATTTCAAACTACAACTGTTTAAAAACCGTGTCAATCAGCATCTTCGCACACACACCGCTCGTCGATTGTCATAGGATCTCAGTTTAGTGTGTGTGCCACTGCCACAAAAAAAATTGTAAGTTAATTGCGGAAGCCAGCATGTGGGTTGAAGTTAGCTGCTTCTAGGAAGAAGATGGTTCTAATACGGATAACAATTTTTGGGAAGAAGTTTCTTTAGAAACAGGCGTCCAATCGTGGATGTTGATTACTGATGATACGTCTGGGTAAGACATTAATGCCCCTAAGCCGCATTTTGAAGATGATGAAGAGTTCAAATGAAGAATTTGTTGGACATATCTTTTTTATAGAGTCTGCTAAATACCTCTTGGCAATAGAAGTTGATTTCCACCATCCTAAACGTTTAATACTTATGATACCTTCTCTACAATCGGCTTGAAATGTGGTCGAGGATCGAATAAAACTGTAACTCGCGTACAGTTCCGGATTTTAAAAGTGAAAATATGCTTCGATTTCGGAGGGTATTTCTCCTAATGAATTGATGCCTTCAAGTTATACAGTACAATTTTCATAAGGGTACTGTATAAATAATCGGCGATATGGAAATTCTCTTGGACGTAGGTTTGTATATTTTCTGTATACATTCAATCCATTATTCTATCCTTTGCATATCATGCATCTATATCGTCAATGGTGATTGTCGTTATTTCTGTAGGAACCACCAAATCTGAAAATTGTTACCATCTTAATCATCAGGTAAATTTAATCGGGTGCCTCACTTATACATTTTTTTTACGTCTTCTTGGCTAAAAGTTTTGGATTTATTCACACCAAAACCAACATTTTGAACTTATTTTGTGAAATTTTCCAATATCCAAACGTTCTTTAACTTAATAAATACTTTTTCATATTCTATAAAACAAGTTAAATGTTCAACCTTATCGATAATGTAAAAAGTAATAGATCTTTGGAGAATCCGCTCAATAACCCAAAATAATCCTTTTCTCAGGAGTATAGCTATTTTATAATACATCTGCGATACACATATTAGTCAAGTACTGACAAATAATTCAACAAAATTCTTAGGAAATCCCCAGTTATACGTCTGTTTTCTTGTATTATAGAGTTTCCAATAAAATAAGTCGCCAAACAATAACGAATTTGTTGGAATTCCTGTATCTAAAAGGCCAATTTTATCAAGTTCCTCATAAATCCTTTGTCCGGCAAAATCGCATTATAAAGATATTTTTCAATATGCTTTGTATTCAGGCATAAAAGGATTTAAAACTGACTCAGCTTTATACGTATGGGAGTACTCAATTGTCGATTTCTTTTTATTTCTCGTATACCAATAGGATAAATTTTAATGTATGGAGTAAAGGGCTTTGAAATGCTGTCATTTATTGATGTTTTCTATTTGCGTAATACGGAATTCCGTAATTTTTAGA
>JAEQML010073893.1:0-14701 GCA_016904865.1 Pissodes strobi | reverse complement strand
AGGCATTTTATAATTGCGATAATCATTATTGGCAACAAAAGCAGTGGCTTACATGACAGTATTAATACTTATGTCAAAATAATATGGTGTTTAAAATAAAATGGATTTGATGCACTAGCTCGACATTTAATGCAGTGGTTCCTAATGATTATGATAAGAAATGCGATAAATGAATGAAATATATCAAAGATAGAACAAAAATTTACCCAGGCCAATGTGAGCTTTAACACCACCGAGATTTCTAACTCGAAAAAGTCCACTTTTCTTAAAAGCACAGTTCAGTATGAATCCAAAATCTGATTCCAAAACGCAGGTCGAACGGCCATGCTGGAAAATGCCGCCTGCAAATTAAATGTTCATAGTTTTAGTTATTGTATCTAAGCATGTCCATATACACATTTTAGTTCAGTAGCGCATTTGAGGAAACAAAGTTTTACTCTATTATTTTAATATTTTTAAATTATTTTGTGGAATAAATAGCTATCTGATGTTACTAACCCTGTCTCATACTATTTGAATATTATCATAAACAGGCTATAAAATCAAAAATGCTTGTGCGTTGACTCTTAGATTTTATAACTTAGTTGTTGGTATCAGCTTTCAATTCATACATATGCAATTGATGTAACTGATAGGTGTAGGAACGCGAATAAATGCAAAAAGCAAATACCTGTGAATTTCCAAAAATCAATACTTCAGAACCAATTGTTTTAGGTGAAGGGCATGTTATGGATTATGCCAAGAATTTGTCATAACTCCTCGTACGGGATAAATTAATATTGTCCACCATCACACTGGCGAATGTCACATTATGCTTAAAATGAAGAATTTTTTATTATTCGCGAAATTTGGAGTGAAATTTTAAAATTAGGCATATATTTATATAATATATATATATATATATATATACAGGAAAATCCAACGCAAATTTAATAGTATATTTGATTTTTTTAAATCGTTTAATAAACTGCTTGTTTATTTAATAATTTTCTCAGTTAACAAAATGAAAACTTTAAAATTCTTATGTTTTTTCATAAATGGTAGAATTAAAAAGGAAATACTATACATTACTTTTTTATTGATTTATTTAAATTTAGAACAAAATGACAAATCCCATTAAGAATTAGTATTTTACTGGATTATAATATTTTGCATATACTGTGGCAGCTACTTCTTTTTCAAAGTCTGGGATCAGCCTCAATACTAAAAACTCATTACCAGATATAATCTATCTGATACCGAGATGAAATTCTAATGTTTGACTATTATAATAATAACCTGTAATGGCCAAAACTTAAATTAGTCATATTTAGTGTATTACTTAAAAGGATTGAAGTCCTAAAAATATAACTTCCATTCCATCAATGTGTTCCAGTAAAAAATATTCATCCAATTCCCCAGTATTTATAAGTAATATGAACCTTGAATTGAATATTATAAAACCGCTGTTCATAGTTATTCGACCATGCACTTTTGATTTAATCGTACAAAATTAAGGTAAGTTATGTTATGAAAAATTGCGTATTCCCGTATTCGACTTTTAAATTAATAATTTCATAAAATTTCCAAACCATTTCTGATATCAAATATTTCTACCAGATTTACATACAATTTGATAAAGCGAAAAATCAAATATCCGTTATGACAGGCATGTATGTATTACCTATATAATAATAATCAGCGATACAGGGTTAACATGGATTTTTTTAGCAGGTATTTGCCTCATGTAGTATTTTCTCATCAGTACTTATTGATTTAACCTTTTACTAAACGTCTTTTAATTAATAACGTTTTAATATCTATTTTTCGACTTATTTGAAATACTTTTACCTTGACAAAATTATTTTCTAAATTCAATATAAATGTAACGATTCATTCTTCATGAATGCAAATCCCTAAACTAAGAGACTGAAATAATTTATTGCATTCCTCAAATTATGTATAAGCAGCAAGCTTTTTCTCTTTGAAATATTATCGGTTGCTTTCCTCAATAGCTTGTTGAAAACAGACTTGGTCAAATTTCTATGTTTTTCGTTTTTGCTTTTACGATACGTCAATCTTCTCTTTTACCTTTAGAAGTGAAAACTTCTTTAGTGCCGTTGGGTGTGATTTGAGACATGATGAAGCGGAAAAAGCGACACCAATAAGAAGATAGAAGATAAATATAGATCTATAGGATGTAGCCTGTGAGAGAATGAGATAAAACACAGTTCCGGTCAGACATTTTGAGGCCGGAAAATTAAATGATATTTTCATACTCATTAATGAGTAAATTAAAAATTGTAAGGAAACTCTTAGTTATTATGCATGCTAAACCGCATAACTATTAAGTTAATTTATTATATTTCCGAATAAGTTCCGAGTTCAAGTATGAGTATGCGGCTCATCTTTTAAGAGGTAAAAATTAAAATAGCATTATTGGATTTAGGTACTAAACAATCATTAATTTTTATTTCGATGACAATCGGCCTAAATGCCTTCAAATATCTATTTGAAAAGTGAACAAATCTTCACGTGTCCGTCAGACTACATATGGATCATTTGTAATAAAATATGTCTACACACAGTAAGGATAAATATGTTCTCTGATTTTACCTACCATACTTCGATGGTGATCATAAATCAAAATAAATTTTACATGTTTTCCAAGAGTACAAAGTAAAAAGTAGTCGTCGTCCGATCACTGAAGTTAAGCAACGTCGGGCTTGGTTAGTGCTTGGACGGGTGACCGTCTGGTTTAGATTTAGGAAAGTTTCACTTCTACCGCGTGAGAACCGGTTTTAATTTTATGTAGTTTTTAATATCGTTTCTGTGGTGCGGTTTGTTTAAAATAAATATTCTGGCGATGCCTGAATGGCAAGTAATATGGCAATTTAAGCGATATCACCTTATGCGATGGTGGGCTATTAAAGCTAAATGTCGGGCCAACGAAACGTAACCGTTACGCCGTAATGTTTGTGTGTTTGTATTGTAAGAGACATGGTGTATTGTAAGAGACATGGCATAGTTGCAATAGGTAAAAGTGTATAGTTTCTTGCTACTAAAATTAATATGTAGGTATTTTAATATATTTCATTCTTCCTGAAGTATTTAGATCATCTAAAATTATCCTGTGTCTTAAAACTGCTGCGAGGGTGCGACCTATTTTGCATTTAGTATAATAGTCATCTTGAAAGCATCACCACAATATATAAATAATATAGTTGAAAACTATCAAGGCACATTCTCAATAAGTACTGTTTGCCAAATGAAAGAACCTGGACGGAAAGAATGCGGGCAAAAAATGTCCTCGCATATTTAGATGCTGCCACATTTTTTTCCCAATAATCCTAATTTATTTTCTGTCTAGTTTCCTATAGTGAATTAAATATTTATATTTCCTACTTGAATACTTAATTTTGTTATTTTCCTTAATACTAGTGTCTTCTATTATTTACTATTTTATTACACAGGGAAACACGGAATATGGAATAAGTATACTATAATATTTATAATGTTTATATTTCATTCGCCTTCAAGCTATTTAAAATACGCGACAATAGGCAACAGTGCGACGTTTACTTGATTTTTAGCTGGGAGGCCGTTTTGTGATTGGCCGCAGGATATATTTAATACACTTTGACCCTAGACCAACACCTAATTTTTTTTTACATATTTTAAAATTTCGGCATCGAGTTGCTTTAGCCATTGGCGTGGAAATTGCCGATGCCGAACTGTGTGGTTATTTATATTATTTGGTTTGTAGGGTCTGGTGATATATAGGTTTTGTCGATTTTGCAAATTCTCTTTTTTCACTAGAAAGGGGGTGTCCTATATAGTATTTTAAGCCAAAAAAGTCGGAAGATCCGCTACATTTGAATCGAAAAAATACCCTCAAAGTTCGAGTTTTGACACAAATTTTCAGCACCACTTCACAAAAGCCCTAGAAATATAGACAAAACACATCTGAAAATCAATTGTCGGGTGAAAATATTAACTAGGATACATTTGCGTCGAAGGAGAGACCTCCGTTTTGTTCCGGTCCTAATTTAAAGCGACTCATAGCCATAGCCCCATTAAACAAAATTAAATTTTACTTGTAAATATCCATCCTCCTTTTTACGGTCAACTGTCACAATAGCCAAAACAAAGATTTTTAAAAAGGCACACTGTTGCCAGACGTTTACCGTAGTTTCGTTAGCAAAATTCATTAGAAAAATGGTGCGCTATAAGCGCAGCTTATTCACTACCAGCTAGTCATTTTGCGACAGCATCCTTTGATTTGGAAAAGTCAATAACCAAGTTTTGCAAATTTTAGAAGGGGGTCATGACTTAATATTGTTTTAAACGCCTGGGCATCTGAATAATACTTTTGACAGTTCGTTTGATTTAAAATATGCTTTTTCTACTGCCGTGCGTAAAGTACTCAATTTACGCACTCTCTAAGATTCGTAAAATAGGCTTTTTTAATGTGCAGTGCGTAAAATAAGTTATTTTACGCACTAGTGCGTAAAGTAAATCTGACATATTTTTTGACATTTAGGGCAATGCGTAAAATAATATATTTTACGCACTAGTGTGTAAAATAATTAATTTTACGCACTAGTGCGTAAAGTAATTTAATAATATTTTTGTCTTTTCATATATTTTTCGGTAGTGAAAAAAATTTTGTATGCTACTAATGTGTAAAGTACCCTTTTTTGTTCAATTTCAATTAATTTTTTTTTTTCAAAATTCCCATTCAAAATTCCCATTCAAAAAAAAAGGTTCACTTTACACACTTGTTGCATAAATAACTATTTTATCGTCTAAAATCCCTTTAAAAACTATTTTAAAACGCACAATTGTATAAAAATCCGAAATTTCCGAACCTCTCAGGGCGATAGCCGAGGCTTCGGACGAATTTGTCATGTATTTTGAAGCGCAAATTCATTTTAAATTCAACTGTGGAACTGAACCGCTCAGGGCGCAGTGCCCGTCACTCCAACTTTCCGATTACGACAGAGTTGACTAGCTGGTAGTGAATAAGCTGTGCTATAAGTGTCTCTACTCTTTTTTTTATTTAGGTGAATAATTTTTTATGGCAGTAGCACATCCTATATTGCTCGACGAGCGGTGTGTGTGCGAAGATGTTGATTGACACGGTTCTTGAATAGTTAGTTTGGGGAACAGATGTCCTGGTAGCATATTCGCATGTAACAGGCAAGATGTCCATTCGGCAATGCCGATCGTTTCTTCATATGTGACGTGCACGATAGCATTTAGTCAGATGTCGTGACTGTTACATAGAATCAACAATTAATTATTTTAACACTTCATGCATGGCCCTCCCAAACAAACCGCTCGCTACGGGGGCTCAACAAACAGAAACTAACCAAGTGCTAACCAAAACTAACCCAAAATAAAAAAAAATAAAATAAAAATTTTGGGTTAATTTTGGTTAGCATCTGGTTAGTTTCTATTTGTTGAGCCCCCGTATAGAGAGCGAAGCGAGCGGAGGGCCATGCATGAAGTGTTTAAATAATTGAAGACTTATTTGTTGATTCTATGTAACAGTCACGACATTCGACTAAATGCTATCGTGCACGTCACATATGAAGAAACGTTCGGCATAGTCGAATGGACATCTTGCTTGTTACATCCGAATATGCGTCCTGGGAGTGAGTTCCACAGTGATGCAGTGCGCCAGACAAAGGAGTTCTTGTAAAGCGATGTTCTAGGTGTTTCCAGTTTTACGACGAACCGGTGCGCTCTTGCCGTCTATCTTGACTGTCTGACAGGCGTTGTCAGGGGCGGGATAAGATGGGCCCAATCCTGGGAACATCTGCCGTAAAAGTATCTGTAAAACAGGGATTTCTCGGACACATGTTTGCGGTGTTTCAAACTATCCAGATTCCGGGTCAACTCCGGGTCACCGACGAGACGCACAACTCTCTTCCGAACGGAATCCAGTAGCTTTAGGGTGTGCTCTGGCGTGGCACCCCAGATGTGTGAGCAATATTCTAAGCACGGTCTTATTTGCGCTTTGTAAAGCAAGAGCAACTGCTGCGGTGTATACATTTTTTGTTGCGAAATAGCGTACCAAGCTTCTGGGAGGCTGATTTTGCGACGTTAGCAACGTGGTCATGCCAGGACATATTGCTGTTGACCGAGACCCCAGTAGTCCGATTGAATGAAGATGAAGGGATGGTCGATCCTGCCATAATGATATCATTGCCCGCCGTATGGTAAACGTGGCTGCTTGGATGATTGTTCAATGTGCATTTGCATTCATTCAGACACTTATTCGATTGCACTATTCCTTTGTATGTATATATTCGTCAAATATTTCACTTCATACATGGCCCTCCGCTCGCTCCGGGGGCGTAACCAAACAAACCTAACCCAAACTAACCCAAGACATTCCCAAATGAGGAAAAACAAACTAAAAAATATTTGCATTTTCGACTGACAAATTTAATTTTTTTTTTTATTTCCGGCATGCCTTGGGTTAGTTTGGGTTAGTTTTGTTTGGTTGCGCCCCCGAAGCGAGCGGAGGGTTATGCGTGAAGTGGAATATTAAATATACTTAAATAGTAAACAACACTGTTATTCCCCATAAGAAAATCTGCAACTTTTGGAAACACTGTGCCAGGCCCCCGGTGTCGGTTACTAAAATTTCATTATTTTCACGTTACAATTTCAATATTTTCACGTTACACCTGGGAAAGTCGTAGTGGAAGTTTGCCCTTCTAGGGCAATTTAGGCTCAAAACGCGGATATTTTTTCGGCTCAAATGTGGCGAATCCTCCGATTTTTTTGGCTTAAGCTACTCTATAAGACACCCCTTTTCTAACGAAAAAAAAAAAATAAAATTTGCAAAATCGACACAACCTATATATCATCAGACCCTTAATTTGATGATATCTTTGAAGATTTTTAACCTTTCTTATATTTTTCTTGCATTTGGTGATTATTATACGCGGTTAACTAATTTTTATATATTTCGGATAACTCTCTTAACTGAACTCTCTATATTAAAAGTTTTATTACAAAACAATTCCGAACGTTCTATAAAGAGCGTTTTGGAACATACGTGCTTCAGTATTGCCTAACTTTTAATACAAAAATTGAATGCCAGAGAATTTATATGATTTATATTAGCTACGATAAACCGTTTTTTTTCCAAATTAAGCGACGTCATCAATGACGTAAATACAAACCCTTCGGGAAACAAACTCTACTTATTACTACAAAATATTTATGTAATACATACAACAAATAATATCATAGAATACTATCCTTATTATAAAAATGAGATATTATTATATGACATATTTTGTACTATAAGACTGTAATATAAAAAAAACTGTAATTGATTTTAACGTCTTAAACTAATCAATATTATCAATAATAATATGGTAAGAATAACCTTGTGCGCCTATGGGTAGGCAAGTTTTTTACGTGCTAGTCCTCTACCCCCTTCAGTCGTTGTTAAGGTTCACTCGCTTGGCGCACTATAAAGGTGCACCGTAGTAGCGAGAATACGATTGCTAGAATCAAAATGTAATAACTTGAAAATATTTCATTCTTCCTGAACTATCTAGTACCTATTTCAGATATCCAGATCATTTTCTTCTTACTATCATACCATACCAGATGCAATAGACATATTGATATACTTAGGTGTGACCTATTTTATATTCGGTAAGTAATCACCACGAAACCAGATACAGAAGATATAGCTTAGTGGAAAGCAAACATAGCACAGTCGCATTAAGTAAAGGTGCACAGCTGTATCCGGATCGCAAATATCAGAATTAAAATGTAGCAATTTGTAAATATTTCATTATCCTTGAACTAACTAATATTTCAACTCATAGTAGTATATATTTAGATTATATAAATCTTCCTACCACCATGATGCAATAGATTATAGATACATGCATGAAAAGTAATTGAGTTGGATACAAAGACATATAAAAAAAGAGTAGACCGATTTGTTTACTAAATATGAACACGACAACATTGTTCCCCTTCTTCTTTCCTTTCTTATAAAATAGTAGGCAAGCCCTAGTATTACTTACCGCTCCTGCGGCGTTGTTGCCGATGACACTTAAGAGTATGTCTGTATCATGGAATATCGGCAGCTTGTTTTTAATATCGTAACAGAAAAATTACATTTATTAAAAAATAGAGCATGTCAAAATATAAACGTTTCGCTTTAAAGTATACCGTGCAGATTATAATACTAACATATAAACATTTATAATACAAAACTTGAATCAAACAAAAAACACAAAAAAAACATGAAGTGTTATACCTATTTTTGGTAAATTTTCAATGTAACAATTGGAATTTTGTAAAACAGTATATTGTGTAACTAGTAGGAAAAGCAAAACATTCCTGGACGATTGTGGTAGCAACACACAGTTCAGGAATGTGCTTTTCCTACGAGTTGCACATACGCATATTAATAATTAGAATACGTATTTATAAAAATAGAGCCAAATTTTACTCTAAATAAAAACGGTGTTTTAAATTTAAACTCAACATAATATCAAGTTTTGAATCGAGCCAGCTTGGAGTTTATTACGTAACTACGGAAACACAGCTAAATCTTGCTTTTGATAAACGTCAGATCTGACAAAGTGTTTAAATAGGACAGAAATGTTATATTCCCGTCCTAGGACGGAAATGTTACACGTACAGTTATTGCATATTGCCAACAATGAATACAATATACAATCATGACTTTTGCGATGAGAAAACACATCGCAAAGGTATAGTTTTTCGTCCGATCGGATTAGAACGTTTTTTCTTCTATATTTAGACATTCTTAAAAGGCGTTTTTGACCATTAAAATGTTGCGCAATTGTTTAGTTATCCCACAAGAAAGCCGACTTCGACTTTTGAGGAGCTGAAATGTTAAAAAATGGTTGCACGCATGATTTTTCGCTCGCTTCGGGGGCGCAACCAAACAAAACTAATCCAAAGTAATCCAAGGCATGCACAAGATATATATTTTTTTAATTTGCATTCCTGAATGACATTTTTTTTTTTTAATTAAGTGCCTTGAGCTAGTTTGGGTTAATTTTGTGTGGTTGCGCCCCGGAGCGAGCGAAGCGAGCGCAGGGCTATTCGTGAAGTGGAACATTTATTTTTTACATTAATTTGGGTTAGCTCGGATTAGTTCTTGTTGGTTACGCCCCCGAATCGAGTTATCCCGTAAGAAAAAGTGAAACCTTTGGCAACATTGTGCGTGCCAAAATTTTTTTAATATTTACATTTCAGCTTCTCAATAGTCGAATATTGGGTCATATTTGTGGGATAACCAAACAATTGCGCAACATTCTAATGGTCAAAAGCGACTTTTCAAAATGTCTAAATAAAGACAAAAATCATTTTTAGAAAAGTCCAATTGTTATTAAACTGAAAAATTACCCTGTTTTCCGCTAGAAACGATATGTAAACTGGGCCTTACATCACTACTTCACCACTTCACATTGGTCACGAAATCAGCGTACTCCCTTGTCGCAAATGCCGACAACGTCGCGTAGCCCGCCATTCATCTAGAAGAAACTGGCCGCCATGTTCATGGCGTTTTTCCGTATCGGTTTGTTAATTTTTAAATGTCTTTGAAACAAACTCATAATCGTATAGTAGGATACGGAGTCAATCCGAATGGCACTAAAAAATGGAACTCGGATTATGAAGCAGAGGCGTGCATTACTAGGATTGGAAAAAATATTTTAAAAGTGCATTAATTTGTACTTACGCTCAACGTTTTTAACAATTTTCAGGTAGGTAACTATATTTTGGAACGTTGACACCGGCTTTAAGCGCATGTTTTTCGGAGACATTTCCTTTTCGAGCTATAATCAAACTTTTAAACTTTATGAGTGTAAAATGTATAACATTGTTAACTTTTAATGCAAACTAAAAAATATAAAGAATAGGCATAAACTGCGATTGTAGAAACTAAAAGAAAACGCGTGTGTTGTTATTATTTTAAATTTTGCAGAAGTCTAAAGGCGAACGGAAAATACTTTTTTCTACGACTGCCCTGAAAATAGACAAAAACGCAACTAACAACTGGACATTTCAAACATCCTGTGCAAAGTATACTTTTCACACGCTTATTCGGGTATTTAGATTAAAGGGCTTCGTCTCCGTTTTAGAGCTTCGCCCTCAAAGATCCCATTCCCAGATCTCTAAAAAAGGGGGCCTAATTTTAGAGCTTCACCCCCCTCCCCAGGAGCTTCTTTTTGCAAAATTGTGGAAATTGGAATCTCATACCATGGGCCCCCTTTTAAGGCATGCGGTCCAATTGTAGGGCTTCGCCCTCCGGGGGCTATATCTGGACGACATGGGACTCTCGTACCATAGGCCTCATTCTAGGATTTCGCCCCCTTGGGCCCCATTTTAGGGCTTCGTTCCAGGAGGGGAGCCCTTTTTCCAAATGTGTCAAATATGAGACTCCCACACCGGGGGTCCCATTCAAAAGCTTCGCCCCCCGAGGGCCCCATTTTAAAATCTGTGAAAGATGGGCCCAGTACTAGGGGCCCTATTTTAGGGCTTTGGGCCTCAAGGAGCCCCAATTTAGGGCTTCACCCCCGGATTCTCCCTTTTCCGAATATGTAAAAAATGGGTCCCCCGAGGGAGGGCAAAGCCATAAGAGGAGCCCGCCGGTGAAGGGCGCCTTTTTCCAAAGATACGAAAAGAATAACTCCAAAAACTAAGGGCGAAATCCTAGAATGAGGGACGAAAACCTAAAAGGACGCTCCGGGTAGGGCGTCGTCCCAGCCCTGGAACCTCAATACCTACTCATCAACTAGTTACACAAATTGCTGTAGAAGTGTTTGTATGGTCTTTGTAAACAGATGCTTGATATAATATTATATTAAATATTATATAATATCAATATTATTTGCAGTCGTTTACCATCTAGGTAATTATATTTTACAAATGATATCAACTAATACTGAATATATTCTATTTTGTATTATTAATAATTTATTTACTACTTGTTAAATAGTTGTAAGTTTTTGTGCAGTATTTTCTGTCTCTTTTTGTATATGCTAAAAGCGTTAATAAATATTCCACTCTATTAATCCTCTAATCAATTATCAATTAAACGTAAATTGGTTTTTTCCCGAACTGTGACTAAAATTTTTTTTTTAGTTATTCTTTTGTGTCTAGTCATTTTCATTTTTGTGATGGCTAATTATTTTCTGCTTGAAAGCAGGCTTATTTAAATGTTACCTTGACTTTAAACAGATGTCCCCTAAAATGGTGCTCCGCCCGCCTGGAGAAACATGGTGCCAGGCGCGTCATTGTGGGCGTACATACCTAAATGAAACAACATCTTCATTGCATTTCATTCTTTATTTTATCCCCTCTTCACGTTAATATTTCTAATCTTGGCATGCAAACATTTGGTAATTTATAAATGACCTACTCCGTCTTTTTTTTTATATGTCTTTGGTTGGATATTATCACTTACACATACATTCCGCTGATCAAAAATAGACGCTAAATTGTAGAAACTTGGGCAACTAAAAACTCTCTCAGTGCGAACAATAATTGTTACCAAAATGATTCCTAAATATTTTAGGGTATTTATTGTAACTTTACCTCTGAGGCCCAGTTTTTTATGTGATTGTCATCTATACCAACAAGATAATTTCCATGGAAACAATTGTGACAACAATGGTAATCATGGGCGTAGACAGGATTTTTTCCCAGGGGGGGCGAACCATAGACAAGGCCGCAGTGGTACCCGATTGGCGCAGAGTAAGCCGCCCAAGGCGGAAAATTTTGAGGAGTACCACTACCAATTTTTAACCAAAAGTCATTAAAATGGTTTAAAAAAAAGGATTCGGCACTCTCTTGAATGGCATGGCACGAATGGTATGTTGCAATATGAGTCGGTTAAATTCCCAGGGGGGGCCATGGCCCCCCCCCCTGGCCCCTCCCTGTCTACGCCCATGATGGTAATCACGCAGATTATCCTCTTGCTAATACTAACAGGCACGTAAAAAACTGGCCCTGAAGCCATCACCTGAATTTCTTGGAAAATATCGGGAATAAACTTAAAGAATAATTTAACTCACCGAAAGAACACTAAACAAACAAAAATATGTTCCCGAATATTAGGTTAATTCAGAACTACGAACAATTAAGAAACTATCTAGATAGTGCAATTATGATGCCTCATCATTTATCATGCTCGACTGCAAAATTACGCGTAATTCATGACGTAATATCTAATAATGGTTTGTCATCTTTACCCATACCATAAACCTAACTACTCCGAGGTTTATGCCCATACCACTTTTCACCCGTACAATGTTTACTGCCGCCTGATTTTCCGGTCAGACTTTAGTTTTCTCATTTCTTCCAAAATCTGCAAAATGCTGATCCAATGTTTTTAAATCGTGTGCTATTCACGGACGAGGACACATTTACTCGACATGTTTTATATCGTGTGCTATTCACGGACGAGGCCACATTTACTCGAGGGGGTGTATTTAATTATCGAAATAGATCGGAACATGAAAACTCGCATTTAATTGCTGAGCATGAGTTCAAAATCAACATTTGGTGTGAAATTATCGGAATTCATCTTGAATCCCTGTGAAATACCGCCCACTCTAAACGGAGACTCATATTTGTTTTTTTTACGAAATTAACTTGGGGGCTTTTAGAATATGTACCCCTAAACGTCAGGCGAAATATGTATTACATGCAAGACGGTGCGCCGGCACACTTCTCCAGAGGAGTGCGAGGCCGTGGTGCATGGCCCCTTGCCTTGGCCGGCATGAAGCCCGGATTTTAATCCAATGGACTTCTGCGTTTGGGGTTATTTGAATAACATTGTTTATAACAGTTCAATAAATAACCGCAGCCCATTGCTGTCAAAATTTTGTAAATATTGCTCAGAAATGATGAAGCTCTTTTGTTTAAAATTCGACAATCTTTTATAAAACGTATAACGGAATGTATTGAGGTTAACGGTGGCCATTTTGAACAATTGTTATCACGGCGTTACCGTTTTTATTTCTAATTGTTTTGTTGAAATATTATTACTCCTAAATGTTATAGACCAATTATTAATAAATATAATGTGTGATTATAATCAAATTATTATTTTCGTAAGAAAACGCGTTTTTATGAGAAAATAATCTATTTTAAGTATTTACATTAACTTTTAAATTTAGTGAATTTAGCTAAATTGCAACCTATTTATGTCAGAAATTCACTGGTGCTATATGTCCAATTGTTTTGAACCACGAACTTAATTTCACACGAAATTTCAAAAGCGAATATCTCGAAATTGGTTGCTCTAAGCGACTTCAATAAAATATACATTTTTGATGTACAATAAGTACGGCAATTGATTTTTTTTAATAGACAGATCGATATACTAAGCTAAACAAAAGTTATGCCATCTAAAAGGAGTGGGGCATGCCCATATACAGTGTGTCCAAAAAAGTATGCAACATATGGGAAACTTCTTTATTATTGGATTCTCAGAAAATTTTATTCTTCATAAAAGTTGGTGCTTGCCCTAAAACAGTAAACGAGTATTTCAAATTTTACGTACTGCTTTTAGTGCGGATGCAAATGCCATTTTTCCGAAATCGCGTCAAGAGTAAAGTACCTTAATTTATAAAGATACAGCAAAATCTTATAAGGAAAAGTTCTTCCAAATTAAAAAAGTAATCTAAATATGAAATTTGAGTTAAGTACATCAATTTTTAGTTTCCCCTTTTTTTCTCGATTTTTTTCTCAAACGTTACGCCATCGGTGAATGTTTTGTTCTTTTGTTATTAGTGTACTTGCCAAGCAACTTCAAAATTTATTTAAAGTAGACATTAGTTACATAGTTGCATAATGTTTTAGTTTTTACAGAGATAAAAACCAGTTTAGGTATCAGTGTGTTGCAAACACATTTAAACACTTTTGGTCCAAAATAATTGTCCACAATAATTATTACAAAATACAATTGCAATGAGTGACTCAATAATTAATTTCATATGTCAGAGCGAAGTAAAATTATTGCTATTTATTTGTTTTTATTCCAAATGCATGGCCTACTCTTCAAGACCAAATATTTTAAATGGCTTTTTAGGATACTTGGGCATATTTTACTCATCGGGTGCAAAAGATAAATAAATTATTAGTTGTTTTACATGAAAGGAAGAGAGTTGGGTCTATTCATGATTTTGAGTGGGAAAAATTTTGAATCAAAAATGTTTAAATGTGTTTGCAACACACTGATACCTAAATTGGCTATTATCTCTGGAAAAACTGCAACATTGTGCAACTATGTAACTAATTTCTATCTTAAATAATTTTTGAAGTTACTTCGCAAGTATACTAATAACAAAAGAACAAAACATTCTCCAGTGGCGTAACGTTTAAGAAAAAATCGAGAAAAAAAAAGAAAAATTAAAAATTGATGTACTTAACTCAAATTTCATATTTAGATTACTTCTTAAATTTGGAAGAACTTTTCCTTATAAGATTTTGCTGTACCTTTATAAATTAAGGTACTTTACTCTTGGCGCGACTTCGGAAAAATGGCATTTGCGCCCGCACTAAAAGCAGTACAAAAAATTTGAAATACCCATTTATTGTTTTAGGGCAAGCACCAACTTTTATCAAGAATAGAATTTTCTGAGAAACCCATAATAAAAAAATTTCCCATATGTTGCATACATATGGGAAACTTTTA